>CM041786.1:112739410-113036145 GCA_023375725.1 Nephotettix cincticeps | reverse complement strand
TGGTTTTCCAATAAGCAATTAAATAGACATGATACAATTGTCTTATGTAGAACACGTCTCGGACATGCCAGAGTTAATAAATACTTATACTCCAAAAAACAATACTTTACCCCTTTATGCTTAAACTGCACTTTAAACCAAGAAGAAACATTAGAACATTTAATTTTTATATGCCCACACTACAATTACTTTAGAAGCAAATTACTCAATAACACTTGTGTAAAATTTAAACTGGATCTTGTGTCTGCTCTTAAAAGTATTGAAATAGAAACATATAAAGAAATAGCTAATTTCTTTAGAGAAATTAAAAGACAAATCTAATGAGAAACGCAAAGTGAGAATCCTAATAATTTTTGAAGCAACCACAAAATAGAGAACTGCGAGGTTGCATGGTCTTTTAAGACCTTAGCCGAAAAAAAGAAAGGAAAAAAAATAAAAACTAGTAATAGTAATCCAGTGAAAGTTGAGGTTTATATTATCTCAACATACCTGATGTCTTATAGTTCTTTTATAACTATACAAAGAACTTAAGTGGCACTCCACCTAAAAATATTTTTTTTTAATTTTGGACTATCATTAGTTATCACCAACGGTTCACCAACTTTACTAATAGATTGATGATTTTATGTACAAAGCAAGTGCTGTATTTTGTATTGTTTTGTAAACTGATGGACCTCTTGAAAAAAAACTCTTTTCTTACTCTTATTCTTAATTTCAGTTCAACTGTTCCAGTATTTTGCTTCGGTTTTGGTTGTTTGTAAAATCTATTTTGGGAATGACAGAACGTGGATTTCTTTTCTTTGAGTCCTCGCCTCGAGTGAATAGCACAAAATAAATAAGGTTAAATACCGGTAACTGTATGTAAGTGATGGTTTTACATTAGTTGAGATTTTTCCACGAGGGACATAAACAACTCTCTCCTGGAATAATTCTGGATCTGCCTAATGTTATTTACTAAATTGAAATGACAAGTAGGAAGTTACCAAACTTATTAATAACTGGTTCGTATATTACTTTAATATTTTGTCAGTAGTTGTTCTTGTTTCTCAGCAAAGCTGTTTCAAAATTTACTGGTATAAACTTGTTTTAGATCAAAATTTATTTTTTAGAATGCACTTCTTATACTTTTTCCTGCTATACACACTACAGAGTTGTGGGTAAGATGAATCTTACTGAGGTAAAGTGAACTGACTCAGTACAAGGTGGTCAGTATTGTTAACCCTAGAAAGCTTACCTTTAACCCTCTAAGTGTCCATTACAATAACTCATAATGTCCAGCGCTTTTTGGCCTATTTTCAAAGTTTTGGCTAGACCTACAAACAAATTCATAAAACAAACTTACATAATGTTGTATATTGCCTTAAAGAAGATAAAATAGGCTATTCAATAATGTAGTATATGTTAATCTTAGCTTCTTATTATTTATCATCCTTGTATAGGCTCAAATCCAGGTATTTAAAAAAAATTAGTTTCTGCTCGTTAACCCTCCAATGGTTCACTATTTGACCCCTTGAGGTTCACCTCATTTTGGCGCTTTTGCAAGCTTTTTCAAAAAATTCCACATAAAATAGTAAAAATATAGTAACTATAACATATTATACACCATTTTAATCTACATTAAATTATCTATAAGATAAAAGTAACATGTTTTATTTTTATCTTGGTTTTGATGGGTGTATCCAATTAAAATTGATAAAAAAGTTTTTTTCAAAAGATTTTTCAAAGTTTGCTCCCCCACAAAACACAGAAAATAAATAGGGGCCTACCAGTCAAAAATTGAAGATAGCCAAGTTTTTAAAAATTTAATAAGTAAAATAAAAATAGGTATATAGTTTTATACACATAAGTCACTGCTATCAATTTTAAAATGGTGAAATTAACATCAGAACACCAAACAAACGCGACGAGAACGTGTAACGCCACCATTGTAAACAAAGCGACATAACCGCGCAACTGAAGACCGATGTTTTAACTAACATAGAATTCTGACGCATAGAGTAAGCAAAACGAAACATACCTCGGCGGAAAGCGTATGATCTGTAGAAAACAACGATACTATATTCAATGTAGTTTTAACCGAAAATGTATTCACACCATTGCTTTTTGTAAAAGCTTACCTACCGTCGATTGATCGACGGTGAACCTTCGACGACCGGCGGTGGCGTCGATGAATCGACGGTAAAACCGTTGGAGGGTTAACGAGCCATGTAAGTTCTGTCATATACACTGTATCAAAATTCCAAAATATAAATTTTGTTCAAAATTTTATTGTGAAAGAAAATATATAGTTTATAATAGCTGACCCGGCGAACTTCGTAACGCCTAACAGTAAATACATGTTAACTTTAATAATGACCATGTTCTGAAGTCTGAAGAATAGCATTACGGGGTCGTTGTGAAAGATTAGATATTTTGGGTCTCGGCTTAGATAATAACAATACTGAAACGATAAGACATGAAAAACATTCCTACAAAACAAATCTGAGTGGATTGATTCACAGTTTTCTAATCCAACCTAAATCAAAACCAAACACAACTGTAATAGGCCTAAGGCCTTTATGGGAAAGATAAATTTTCTGAATCGTTGCAATTTTTTATAATAATACTCACATAAACTAACATCCATTAATTTCAATTGCGCAAAACAAAAAAGCAACTAATAATTACACTGGGACAAACAAACCAAACAGTATTCTATTCTTTATTTAACAATCACAAAAATTTGCTGAAAAATCTTTTAATCAGAAAGAATATAAATAAATAATCATCAAAAACCGTTAACTATTAACATGGCGAATAAAGCTGTTCATTTTGTATAGCACACGTTTACTTAATCGTTTTAATCTCTCAAAAGGGCTCTAACGATTTTTATTAGCCTACAATTTTCAATCATAGTGCAAAGAGTAATATATTATATGATACAACCTGTATGCCTGTAAAAATCAACAGTTTTGCGCTTTTAAATGTTTAACCCTAGAAATGGCAAAGTCGTAATTTACGACGCATTTACATATTCAATAAGAATTGGCAGGTGGAGGCATCTGTCGTCAGCTTATTGTACTTGTTAGACACTATCGCCTACGCGACCGTGTTTCCCTCTGGGGGCCAACAACCAAAACTGCTCTTTTAGTACACGAGCCTGCCACCGGGCAGGTCTATAACCAAGTAAGCGCTTTCTTTTCCTAGGCACTGGATGGCCGTGGTGGCTAAACCGCTGCGCTGACGAGCGTAACGTTCTAGCCATTCGGAAGTGCTAGGGTTCGAATCCCGACCATGAGCAATCCCAATTTGGCTTGCAAATGTGTGGTTTAGCGGAGTGGAGGGCCCACCTTAAATAAACGGTGACCGGCTTGGGTGGAAGTTGACGGCATTTGTAGGCTTAATTGGGATTGCAGTGGACACCTGTTTTGCTTTTGCGGTTAGTGGTTATAAGGGGGGGGCATGTTTTAAGCTTTTTTTGTTTAAACTTTGATATTTCATGAAGATATTAGTAATTATTTTTATGTTACAGTTAAGAGTAAAAAGCTTGCCACTTCTAGGGTTAAATAACACCGAGAGCACCACTAATTTTGATGAAGCCTGAGTTTCAGTCGAAAAGCACTGCTTATTTTGAAGTGGCCAGAGGTTGTAAATTGGTAACTGGATTATTATAAAATAATCTTTGTACAAACAAATTATTTTGCTACTCATTAATTTGTCTCTCCAAGATGATGTTAACAAAAATTTAAGATACATGTTTTGTTTCCATGGTTTGTTTTATTCCATTGTTAAGTTTTATTCCTTATAAGTTCTGGTTCCATAGCATCCTTTTTGGGCTTCTAGGGAGAAACCCAATTGAGCTACAACAAAATTTACCTTCCACGTAAACCTTCTCCATGAAATTTTATATATGTGCACCATTTTTCATGGAAAATCGTCCAACGGTGTCCGAGCGCATTAACTTCAAACATACAAACATATATATATAAAAAAATTAGGATAATTATGTATTCATCACTATATTTTGCCTTCCGTGTCTTCAGGTGACAATAAAAAAGTATAAAAATTAAAATTAACTTAACATAACACAGAAATAAAATTAAAAATGTAGATATAAACAATAATAATTCTGCTTCAGCTGGTTATCACTCTTATCTTAAATTAAGGCCATGAGGAACTTTTGATTTCAAAACCATTTGGTGTGCTTGTTCCATGTATCTTAATTCTTGTGTAGTGGAATTTTCTTGTAACTGGCGTATTGGTTTGACTTAGTATAATTTTTCGAAAATTATACCAAGTCTTGGTATAGTTTTCGAAAGTTCCTCATGGCCTTAATTTAAGATAAGAGTGATAACCAGCTGGAGAAGAATTATTATTGTTTATATCTACATTTTTATTTTTATTTCTGTGTTATGTTAAATTAATTTTAATTTTTATACTTTTTTATTGTCACCTGAAGACACGGAAAGCGAAATATAGTGATGAATACATAATTATTTATAATTTTTTGATATATATATATATAAAATATATATATATATCTGTATATATATATATACAGATATAGATAGATACAAACATCCTCTTTTATAGATATAGGTATAATTTAAAACCATTATTTTCAACAAAAACTTAAAAATTTCAGAGTATGTACACAAATAATGATACATCATTGCAATGTTTACCAGTTTTATGCCGCTTTTGTTTTTTTTTGGGTTTTAGAGGTCTCCAATCATCCACCTCATTTAACTTACCATCTGATTAACCCTAGAACGGACGGGCTGGGTCTGTGAGACCCAGGCGCATTTGTTATTGTTCTAATTAAAGGTCATTGATCTAGAAAAACGCCGAGGTTCTGTGTAGCTTCCTAAAATACTCTAGAGAAAACAATAGCGTAGTGGGTTTTTTCACTGCAACCCTCAGTTTGCAGTTATCAACTGGTTTTGGTGGGGGTGGGTCTGTCAGACCCAGCCCGTCCGTTTACGTAACTTTATTCGACCGAGACAAATTTATGGTTTTCGAATATTTTTAATTCATATTTTAAAAAAAATTTCCTATTTTTAACAGTTTTATTTACCTACATAGTATAGTGATTTTTAAACAAATATGGATAGCCGAAAACGGCCAAGTAACAATGAAATCGACCGAATTGTGTTGGATGGAAAGTGAAGTTGGTGATTTCGACAATGATCCTGACTTTCTTTTGGAATGTGATAATAATATGATTAGCAAGATTGAAGAAGGGTTCAACGATGAACCTGTAAATAATTTGGGCACACATGCTTTGAGTGAACAAAGTGTAAAATGTGATTACGAGATGTTGTGTAACGACTGTTGTAACAAATAATTTTTTAAAGAAATTCAAGCCCTTCAAAAACGTATTATTTTAATTGATAACTACTTAAAAGTATTTTTACCCAAACAGTATTTCATTTTTTACAATATTCTTAAATTTAACATCTAAATTATAGAATTTTTATATTTTTACTAATTAGTTCTAGGACAACATCTCATTTTCTTTAAACTCATACAAGAATAATTTTATGTTATTTTCTAAATCTGTCTGCATATTTTTATATTTAATCAACCCTTTTATTTTACAATGTATTATATATGAAGCTTTGATTTAAAAAATATTGTTTGTGTAAATCAATTGAATTAGTATTTTTTTGAGATTTTTTAGTTTTGGGTCTATCAGACCCAGCCCGTCCACTCTAGGTTTAATTCCTATTAGGCTATCCCTAGAACGCAAACCATCACACATTTTAGTGATGTATACAAACAACAACTTAAACAATGTTTCACTAAAAAAACACTAACATGGACACTGAGGGGAAGGATGAATATAGCGGGAAGGGTAAGACTCAAAGTCAAACCCTTCGTGTAGGAAATACAAACAACAATACTTTGTCGTCAGCCTGGCGACTGGTTAGCTTTTTAGGGTTAAATACTGACAAGACAACTTAAGCATCTGAACCTAGGCCATTGTTCACAATGGTTCAGAATCTGTCAAGCTACCAACTGAGCCACTGATTCACCCTTTAGCCTAATTTCACCATTGAAAACTTTGAACTATAATTTATTTTATAGTTATAAATTAAGGCCTACTGTACTCATGTTATCCTCTTAAACATTATTAAATCAATCTAAATGAACGTTTTTTACTTTCTAAAAACCTAATAAAGAATTTCAACAAAAGACTACAGAAGAATTTTTTTTACATTTTGTAACAATTTTCGGCTCATACCTGACTGTGAAACCAACCAGTTTGGTAAGGAGATTCTGGGTAGGATGAAAATTTAAATTGAAGCATTTATTTCACTCTATTAACATCATAAAGATCAACTCTTCTGATGAATATTTTTTCCGATGGTTTTCCATAAAGATGATACATGAACAAACTCAAGTCTACCTGTCTACCTATTAGAAGGATACGGGGGTACGAGCTATGGGCATATGGGCTTGGGAAGTGGAAGATAACTTAAGAGGTAGCAGAGTTAGAGTTATTTCTTAGCAAGGTTTGCATTTAAATAATTCCTTTATTAAAAACCTGAATGTAAAATAAATTGGTTTAATCTGTTGAGGAGTAACGAAAATGAGCCCATTGTAGTACGCCCGTCATGTGATGTTTGTTCCCCCCTGAGGATCCACGTCATATGACGGGATGACGAATATTTGATATTTCTTAAAATATTACTAATAAATAAAAAATTTATAATGTTTTATCACACATGAAATCATTTAAGTAAAATAATATTATTTAAAAATGAATAATTTAGAACTGCTGCGTTATTTACTAGGCATGGTAACTTATGTTTATTAGGTTGGTATCGTTGATGTATCTTGAGAATTGGCTTACCACCAATGTGATGGTGCGTGTGCTACTCAGTGTTCAACTGATCTTCTATCTGTTAGGTTATCCTAGTGATTTTTGTTGCCGTTGAGTTATTGACTCCTTTGTAATGGCCAATAACGGGTGATTACTGCTATACCCGTAATGTATATATTTACACATTATAAGTGAAAAAATTATGAAGAACTTTTTAATGCTTAACATCACACAACAAAAACATAACATAAACAATGCAAATGTCAACAAAAACCATATGGTTTTAAGAGCATATGTCATCTCCCCGCTGAGTTAGGCTACAGACCTCAAAACCTTTCAAAAGTCCTTGGTTAGAAGTCCTATTCCGTAGCTGGTCAGCTGCTTCTTTTATATTTTCCCTCCGGCTTCAGTTTGCCAAATATTTATTCTGAGTCTCTTTATGAATTTTCCAGTTTTCCAACGGATCTTGTCATTTCTCACTTCAGACCAGTAAATAAGTTGTCCCGCACTAAAATCCTTGATGTGTATAGGTTGGCCAGTCTTTAATTTGTCAGTGACGATTCTGTTTCCATGTCTCTTGGCCGCATGGAATCAAACTTACACTGTAATTTCCTACCTAAAAAAAGTTCTGCGGGAGATACACCAGTTGTCGAATGAGGCGTTAATCTGTATTTGAACAAAAAGTTGTTCAAATCAGCTTCTAGATCTTTTGGTGAGACTTCACTATGTAGCTTCTTCAGAGTGTTCTTTGTTGAAATTAAAGAAAATAACTGTTGATTCAGGAAAGAATTGTATTGAGACATCTTGCTACATTCACAACTATCTTACGAAAACAAAATTACTGCATTATTTATAGTAGCACATCTGTTAAAAACATATAGAAAAATTATTTAAATGACAGATAATCATATATCTTAACACTTTCCCTCATTTAAAGAATTTTTTAAGTCACTAATTAAGTCACATAGCTTGCCACCAAGTTGGAAACCTCTAACCACTAACCTAGCTTTAAACCTGTCAACTGAGCCATCAGGATTAGTTTTTACTTTGTATAACCACTTGCATGTTATACATTTCTTTCCTGCAGCAAGTTTCTTCCAGTCCTTACTAGACAAAAATTGTAATTCTCTAAAATTCCCTGTTTTACCTTGCCCAGAACCCTGATTTCCGTTGGTCGCTAAACATGATGGTTTGACAGTGGCAGGTTTGAGCAAAACATAGTAGAAAAACCTTGTATAAATGTTCTTTTGCGGAGCTGATCTTCTTAAGTAGGTTAGGAAGATGCAAATATACATTTAAGATGATATAATAAGATTTAGAAAATACCTGGTGAAAACTTTACCTTGCTGGTAAATGATATTCTTCAGTGATGGGCAGCTTTAGTAGATACAAACCCAGAAACAAAAATCAGAATCAGCATTTTTACCATTTTTAATTATTGAAAAATACCATTTTAAGCCCAAAATTGTCACATTTTTCGCACATTATAGGGCATAAACCATCATTTTTAACCCAAAATCAGCACATTTTCCCCATTTTAATAGAAAAAACCCCGTTTTTAGCTCAAAATCTTTTGGGATTAATTTTTGCACATCTCGTTTTAATCCCTAAAAATCCCACCTTTATTCATTACTAATCTATTGTATGATGCTATACAACATCATTTTCATTAAAAATAAACAAATATTTCACAAAGAACACACCTTTCCAAGCCTCATTGTTCATAACACAAAAGTAAAAAAATTGTAAAAATCCCGCCTTTATTCATTACCAATCTATTGTATGATGCTATACAACATAATTTCCATTAAAAATAAACACACAGCCACCATTTGCCTAGTCACACTATTAAAAAACGGCCAGGTTTTTTTTTTCAAAATAATTTTGGGTTACTATTTTTCAGAAAAATCGAACATAATTAGGAAGGGATGATATCAGTTTCCAAGATATCGACTATTTTACATTACATTAGATATTTTACGACATATTATCATTATTCAATAAAAAATTTGTCAAACATATATCGATATCTTCCATTATTTTTTTGTCTTTCCTTGTCAATTACTATGAAACCATAATTATTGTTCCAACACTGATGACATAGATTACGAAATTCTTTAAATGTAAAGTCATTACCAACATGATTATTGTAAATGTGTTTTAAATTTAAATCATCTTGTTTAAAAATTATCAGAAAATTTACATTGTCTCGAATATATTTATTTACTTTACTATACGACTGAGCCAAGTAAAAACAGTTAATATTTCTATGTCTACCCATTGCAAAGAATTGTGTAATATTTGGACAATTTATATCATCAAATACTACAATTGAGTGTCGTTTCACATCATTTGGTGTAATTTCACATTCAGAATAAGTGTGTAATTTTACATCTTCTTCACACAGTTTAATAATTTCACTTAATTTTCTGTACTTTTCTTGTTCTAGAGTCTTTGATATAATGTAAATATTGCTGAATTTTAAACCATTTTTGTTGACTATTAAATTGTACATGACAACTGTTTTCCCACTCCCAGAGCTCCCACAAATAATTGCACGAATATTATGAGGAAATTAAGTGAAATTATTAAACTGTGTGAAGAAGATGTAAAATTACACACTTATTCTGAATGTGAAATTACACCAAATGATGTGAAACGACACTCAATTGTAGTATTTGATGATATAAATTGTCCAAATATTACACAATTCTTTGCAATGGGTAGACATAGAAATATTAACTGTTTTTACTTGGCTCAGTCGTATAGTAAAGTAAATAAATATATTCGAGACAATGTAAATTTTCTGATAATTTTTAAACAAGATGATTTAAATTTAAAACACATTTACAATAATCATGTTGGTAATGACTTTACATTTAAAGAATTTCGTAATCTATGTCATCAGTGTTGGAACAATAATTATGGTTTCATAGTAATTGACAAGGAAAGACAAAAAAATAATGGAAGGTATCGATATATGTTTGACAAATTTTTTATTGAATAATGATAATGTGTCGTGAAATATCTAATGTAATGTAAAATAGTCGATATCTTGGAAACTGATATCATCCCTTCCTAATTATGTTCGATTTTTCTGAAAAATAGTAACCCAAAATTATTTTGAAAAAAAACCTGGCCGTTTTTTAATAGTGTGACTAGGCACATGGTGGCTGTGTGTTTATTTTTAATGAAAATTATGTTGTATAGCATCATACAATAGATTGGTAATGAATAAAGGTGGGATTTTTACAAATTTTTTACTTTTGTGTTATGAACAATGAGGCTTGGAAAGGTGTGTTCTTTGTGAAATATTTGTTTATTTTTAATGAAAATGATGTTGTATAGCATCATACAATAGATTAGTAATGAATAAAGGCGGGATTTTACGGATCAAAACGAGATGTGCAAAAATTGATCCCAAAAGATTTTGAGCTAAAAACGGGTTTTTTTCTATTAAAATGGGGAAAATGTGCTGATTTTGGGTTAAAAATGATGGTTTGTGCCCTATAATGTGCGAAAAATGTGACAATTTTGGGCTTAAAATGGTATTTTTCAATAATTAAAAATGGTAAAAATGTCGATTCTGATTTTTGTTTCTGGGTTTGTATCTACTAGCTTTACATATTTCGTTACAATCAATAGTAAGATGTGAGTACAGAGTAATAAAGTTTTATGATGATAAATAGATTGTGATTTACTAGTATTAGGTACTAATTTTGGTAAAAATACACGTTGATGGCCCTCAGACACAATCTTTTTACTGCATATAGTAATGTGACAATCTTAAGACAATTTTATTGAACTACAATGTAATAAAATTTTTGTAAAAGCATAGGCCTATTTTTAGTGACTTAAATACAATTGGTTATTTTATCTTTTTTTAAAGTGCACTTGCATGAGCTCAAACACAGCTCAACATTCAACAAAAACAACACAGAAAAACATTTCACCATTTTAGCAATATCAACTTTAATGTTGAATATCATGATACATCAGGCTAAAAATTGACCTACAGTCTATTTTTGAAAAGCCAGAAAGTTAACAATTTCAGGGGTTTGATGACTGGTCTTCTCTCTATGTGGCACATAAAGTTCAAAGAAATCATGATTCTCATTGTGAAATCACTTACACTTGGCTTTGTGCAGAGTTAAGTTAGGTTGGTCATTCATTGATAGCATAAATCAATATCATATATATATGATTATATATATATATATATATATATATATATTTTTGAGCTTAAAAATCCGAGTTTGACAGTGGTTTTTGTCATCACCTGGTCTTAACGTCATAAAAGAATTAAATTGGTACTTTAATATTTCCAGTTTTTTCCTTTTCATTAAAGTTTATATATTGATTATTGGTTATTTATTTTGATATGAATTTTTATGGACATTGTCAAAACATACTTTAATAAAAATAATAATTCTAAAAAAAGATAAATAAAAAAATCTAAGAAATTTAATGCATTATTCTAATCCAATGTTTTAAAATATAATAGATGAGGGGTGTGCAAAAAGCCGTCATGGCTCAAGCGCCTTGGGAGAAATCCGCCCCTTTGAATGAATGAAGTATGAACTGAGATTTTCAGTTAATATTATAAATTGGATGGTTGAAAATTTTCATAGTTAAGGTCAATAATTGTTCTCATTTTTCAAATATTTTTACCCTTTTCCTAGTTCTGTAGAGCGTAATTAAGAGATTTTTGTTTTGTTTTAGGGTTATAAGGTCTTCACGGATTTTCTTTACTAGTTTTTATCCTTTGAAACTAAAGATTCGTATTCATACACTGTAAGCAATTTAGGTACAGTATTTATCCTTAGGTACACCTGGTGTTGGAAAATCTACTTTGTGCAGCGAGATAGCAAAAAGAACTGGCTTTGAGTGGTTGGAAGTTGGAAAAATCGCCAAGGATCATGAGTGCTATGAAGGATATGACAATGTTTATGAGTGCCCTGTATTAGACGAGGATAAGGTATCTAATATAATCTAATATATAAGGTATTTAATTTAATCTTAAAACAACCTAGATAGTCTCTAAATTTTACAAGTCTGATCTGTTTTTTATTCGGGCTAAATTGTTGTTTGTTCACTGTTGTCTGATGTAATGTGGGAAGGCAATGTTTTTGTGTTAGTTTGACAGTGTTTTGAACTGAAATATAATTAGTTATTATGTTTATTAGCGAAGGTTAGTGTTGTAATAGTAAATATAAAATGGAAAATTAGTTGAAAATTTGAAATGGAAAGACAACATTTTATGGTAGCTGACGTAAGTACTGCCTAGAACTAGTTTATTTTTGGACGTTTTATATAAAATATTAGTTTGTAATAGAGTTAAGACGATAACATTGCATTGTAGTTAGATGAACCACATGATTTAGATTAGATGATCAGTTACAGGTTAGGTTTGCTGGCAGTTGGTGGTCCAAATCCCAAAATAATGCCATCTGGGCATGTTGGAAGGGCTCTTAAATTTTTTGGCTTGAAGGGTTAATTGAAGGAAATAATGAGGCATCATAACCTAAACTATTTATTTTGCTCTGTGACTATTACCATTGTATCAGAAAAACGTAAAATACATTGATACATACAAAAACAGTGGGGGTGGACAGTAGTTCTTTTTCAACGCTTAACTTCCTTTTTCAGAAACTAGACTCACCCAACACTTTAGCGGGAAAGCAGTCAAAACCCCTTAAATTTTTTTATGCATTTCAAAATTGAACCTCTGACCTCTTGAACCAAAATGCAAGGCTAGCCAGATGTCATGTTTTTATTGCTAGATATTTATGCTAATATAAATGCTAATACTACCTCGAAGCAGACCTGCGTACCCAGCAAATTTCCAAATCAATTCAATTCCAGACGACACATCCATATGTGAAGACTGGTTTCACCAATACATGCTTCTTAGTACGTATGGGTTAGAACTCCACATCTTCCCCGCATATCTTCTGCATACCATCAGGTTATTACTGGCCCTATTGGTCACCTCCTCTAAGTGTCTATTTCAAATAAGTTTCGTATCTAGTATTAGCCCTAGAAACTTCACTTCTGATTTCCATTCAAGCTGCTCTCCCTCAAGCCTGATAGTCCTCAGGTGTTCAAGACTCCTTGTGAAAGGCATAAGCGAGGTATTGTTGGGGTTAACCAACAGCCCAACAGATTCACACCAATCCTTAGTGCACTTAAGCCCTCCCTGAATTAGATCACAGAGAGCTTTTTCAAACCTCCCAATTGCAATGATGACTATATCAGCTGCATGCAATACATCGCAAGCCCTTCATGGTTAGTCTCCCAAGAAGCTCATAGACTATCAGATTCCAAAGTAGGGGGAATAGTATTCCTCCTTGAGGACACCCCCTTACTGTGCCTATTTGAATGATTCTCTCTCCTAAGTGTGTTTCCACCGTTCTTGTGGATAGCATATTGCTGATCCATCTGGTTGTAGTCATATCAACCCCTTTATTACCCCCTTTATTGCCAAATTAGAGGTGTTGTCAAAAGCTCCTGATATGTCCAGAAAGGCACTTAAAGCAGTCTCTTTCCGATCCAGTGCTTGCCTGATCACTTTTGTCAACTCATATAGAGCAGTGTCTGTTGATCTCCCTGTCCAATACGCATGTTGCTGATGATTCAGAGGAGATACTCTCAGCACTTTTGACCTTATATGGTTGTTAATATGGTTGTTATATGGTTGTTGTTAGGTTGTTGTGACCTTATTGGTTGGCTTAAGTTTACCATTCTCCATTTCAAGGGTATGTACCTTGTTGCTAAACTACATCTTATCACTCTCAAGAGATAGGCCATGATCTCCTTTTTCCCTCGTGTAGTAGTGCCGGAAGAATGTTGTTTAGTTCAGGCGACTTAAATGAGTTGATGGCCCTCTCTAACCTTCCTGGTAAATAACTGATTTAGCTACTTCCCAGTCTTATTTCTGAGATCTAGCTACTCTTGATTCTATCCTCACATTCCCCAACGGTCGGTACCCTGGAAAGTGTGTCTCCAGGAGGAGGAGAGTGTGTTGTTCCTTATCCTCTGTGTTTGTAGTGACACTGTCCCATGAGTACTGCCCTTGGCCAAGGTTTTGTGAAATCTAGCTCCCTCTGGAATGGAGATAATTTCCCCACAATTTTCTGAAACCATCCCTTTAGTTTGCCTTACCTTACAGAGTAAGGCCCTGGAATACCTTTGCCACCCTCTGTATGTCTTTGCCTCCTTATTGAAATGCCCTCTAGCTTCCTCCCTTAGCTCTGATAGTTGGTTATTCCACCAGGGGACATCCCTACTGGCAGGTTTCCTTTTAACCTGACAGCTAGATTCATGTGCGTCCATAATGGCTGTGTTCAGATTCTCCACAGCCTCATCAATCTCCTTCTAGTTAGTTACTAATTGCCTCAGAGCTCAATTGGTCCATATTGCAACTTAATAAGTCCTATACTTCTCCCAGTCCATATTTCTGGGATTTCTACCATAGATAGTACCTCTGATTGTCCCCGCTGTTATTTTGTCTGTGTCAGATCTAGCACCTCCCTTCTATTCTTCGTTACAAAGATAGGGTTACTCCCTACATTCATAATATCTAGGTTAGACCATACAATACATTCTAACAAGATTATCACCTCTTACATTGGTGTTGGTGCTGGCCCACACAGTGTGATGTGCATTGGTGTCACATACCATAATGCTGATGATTAACGCTGATTATAATGCTGATTTACCATAATGCTGCCGCTGGGAAGCCCCATCCTGTTGCAGTATTCCATCAACCCTTGGACTTGTTGAGCAGGGCATTCCATCTTACCATCAAAATATCCAGATCCCAGGACCACATCACGGTCAGAGCCCCTATACTTAGAGACAGGTTTTAATTGGCACCAAGTCCCGTAATAGGTACTCAGCAACACAGATACACCTTGTGTATTGTCTTATCAGAATACAAGCCTAGGTCTAGCCCTCCCCAGTGTCTCAAATTACCTTAGTATCCTTACTCTGGAGACCCATTGTCTTCCTTCTGAGGACCCTGGGTTACTGGATCAGCACTGCCGCCTGTCCCTTTCAGGCAAATCTTAAAACCAGAGCCGAGGCTCCTTTGGCTTGGTGAAGATTCACCTGAGCTACCTTAGAGTTGAGGAGATCACTGCTCAACTCTCTAAAGAGAAAGCATCCTCCTCGCTTCTTAGTAGTTTCTACTCCTCCTCTTCCTCCATCCTCACCATTGTCTTAAGAGTTGTGATGTTAAGGTTTGAGAGGTCCTGGTCATTGCCCTGTGTGTTGTTCCCCTCAGCTCCCCCGGCTGGTTGGCCCACGTTCTGACTTTAAATCAGGGATAAAAAAAAACTTGTCGTCCTCACCTTTACTTCTTGGGATGAACATCATGATGTTATTGGCCTTGGGTATATTGTCCCCAAGGCCATTAACATCAACTCCACCCCTTCCACTCCTGCAACTGTGTGGCCTTGCTTCCCAGCCAGTCGGCTGTTTTGAATACTCAGATTACCATGTCAAAGCAGCATCCAGTTTGCAAACTCTTAGGAAAGTCTTGGGTCTAGGTAGCCAATATCCACAGTAAAAAACTATATCAACAGGACTTTGAACAAGTTCTCATTAATTTAAAACAAAATAAATACTAGTGCAATAGTTTTCTTCCATCTTGAATATCTTCCATATTGTAATTCTTACACGTGAATTTACAAGTTAAGAATTTAATTAATTTTAAGTCATGAAAATATTTGGTTTGTACAATAGGTACTTTGACCCTCTCCTGGTCTCACATTACCACGTGCCACTTATGGCTGCAGTTCCATACCTATTAAAATGGTGAGCGGCCAGAAGGCATGCTTGCCCACGGGTAGCTCGTGCACAGTGGTGTTTTTATTAAATTGTTTTCTTTATATTTTACCTTATAACAACAATATTAATTATAGTAACACTTAGTTGTCATTTTGTCTGTGATTCATCTCATACAATGGTATATCACATCACGTTCAGCCATTATTCATCATTAACTACGGTACTTGTAAACAAGTCTAAAAATAAAAATAATCCAAAACATGTACTATTATCTATCCATTACTATTATAACAATCAGCCTATCGCTAGTAAAAGTTGATATAGTTCTCAAGGGAATCACAAGACATCAGGACAAGTCGTAGTAGTTCCTAAAACAACCGCTAGAGAGCAGCAAGACCCAGGTTGAGTCGATTCAAGTCGCTTGACCTGCAGTTGCAATTCGCCCACAAGTTGATCTGAGTTATTTGGCCGGGAGAGGGTTAGTAGAGCATAAATGTAGAAGAGAATAAATTATCAATAAAAAGGGCAAGTTTCATTTTTATTACTAAAATATTTTGCTATATAAAACATTTTATCTATATGCGTGAATAAGATGTATCTACCCCTCAAACGCATGGCTGTTATTGTTTGGGGTCAGCTTTATTCTCCCCATCATTTGTAACGAGTAAATCAATTTATAATCCTAGTACTAGACAAAATCAAATCTATAACAAGAATAGGCCTATACCATCTGATGTTAATGAAATGTTACAGTTACTGGACGAGCTGGAGACAAGAGTGGCCTCTGGGGGCAAGGTTGTTGACTATCACAGTTGTGAGTTTTTCCCAGAACGTTGGTTTGATGCAGTATTTGTTCTTAGAACTGATACTAAATATCTCTTTGATCGTCTTAAAGCAAGGCAAGTAACCACTTATATCCACTATCAGAAGAATGTCCCCAGTCATAAGAAAGTATTGTAAATATTTTTTACTTTTTACTCTTTTAAAGATACTATATATCAACTAACAATAAAAATATGGTCTTTCGCATAATTGGAATTAATAGTGATATTTAATTTTTTCTCTTAGACAAACATATTTAAGGAGAAGGCTTTGTTTGTGTTTAAATAAAAATATAAACCTCAAATCTCACAAAAACAACATGTAAATGAATAGTGTTTTATGTTGTTTGTAAAAATGTACTATCTGTTTGTTTGTACAATTTAGGCCGACCAATTTAATGTTTTGTGCAGTGTTTATACATATTTTTTCATTACTGGAATTGTTATATTTACCAAATAATTTAAATTATAATGGTTGGAGAGTTTTTGAGAGATTGTTTTGAAAGGAATTTTATAAATATCTTAACAAGAGAAGGGAAGTCCTGAAAATGTGTTACATTTCCATAAGACTATAATGGGAAAACAATGTTATTTTTGTAATTATTCCATAAAACTAACATGGGATATTTTTATTTTCAATTAAACAGCTTGGGGGAGTGAATACAGAATGAATACTACAGAGTGAATACTGTTGACCATACCATACTGTACATCGCAAAGATGGTTGATATATCTACCACTTTTACCTGACAAAACAAAATAATAGTAAAAATTAAATATATTCTTGAAAAATTGTGTACTCCTTATTCTATATGCTGAAAAATAATGTTAAGTGGTCAAAACCAGTTTTATGAGAAGATACTTCTGCAGTAAACAGTTGATCGTTGGTTTTCTCAATTGATACCAGTCGTAAAGTATCTCAAATTTAAATAATGTTCTCATATACCAATTGAGATGGTGAGGCGCGTCATGGAGATGGCTGGTTGTGATATGACGGGGCCTGGGATGGGTCTGTAGGCAAGGTTTTTTCTGATGGCGGCACATACATGCATATCACGGACAGTAAACCTCCACTAACAGACTGAAAAATATTGCTAGCTGAAACTGATCTATTTATACAAACAGTAAGTTGGTAGTTGAACCTTGATTTAACAAATTGAAGGGACTAAGAACCGAGGTACAACAATTTGTACCGTACCATACTGTACCGACCTTAAAATTTCCTGCACCGCAGACCCCTAATATATATATAAAAAAAATAAAAGTACCCATGTTCAAAAACATTTATATATACACAAAACCTTTACTGCCTATTCCGGGGTCTATGAGAGTAATCGCCAAATAAATTATAAAAACATTGTAAAGTATGACATTAGGCCTATATCTTTTTATAACACTAAATACAAGGAAGAAAATGTTACGAATAATTCATATATTATTATAGATAATTCACACAATATACACAACAAAACACTAACACAATAGCACGACTTTAACACAATGCAGAAGCATAGGGCTCAGCTGTTGGCGCAACGTCGTAACACTTGTAACTAAATGCAATCATATGATGCATAAACAAAGAGTACAAAAATTTTAAATACTACATACTACTAGGAACAGGTTATAACCTCTTCTTAACAGTGGTATATATAAAAGTACATTTTCGATGTACTGTGAGCAGCTACATGAAGATTAAGTTACGCCGGTTTTATCGCTGGATTCCCGCGATTGGCAGTCTAGGGGGTGTAAGAAATCGCCGGAATCCAGTGAATGGCAGCTGGAGGGTTAAACTTATTGTTGCAACAATTGGGCTTCAATGATCCTGGCAAATGATTCAGCTGGTAACAGTAACAGTCATCACACTCAGTAACAAAGCCACAGGTCATCTGACTCAACTCTCACTCATATTCACCATAAAATACTCACTTAGTGGTTGGGTCGGTGTCTCACAACTATGAGTATCAATAAGAATATACATTCACACCCTTCAGACCTCTTTTAGAGATCGTTAACATTATCGATTTAGAGATCAACATTTTCTTCACTCTTTGATATCTTTGCAAGGAAATGTTTCTATGGTGGAAAATATTTTTCTTTGCACAATAATACTCATAAAGTAATTTCAAAATAGAATCAGATGTTGTCCTTTTCTTCCCAGGTGTTTCTGTTAACAGTCAGTAATTCATCAGCTTGTTTACCTATAGTCTTAAGTTGATATTTACTTGTTACTCCTTCGATCTATTTGATAATTGAGAAATTCAGTAGCAATCAAATTATGGTTCTTGAAAATGGAGTTAAGTTTATTTCCTATGGTATTCTCCTTATTATCAGCATCAATTACCAATGTTATATTTTAACTGTTCTGCTATTAAAGACATACTGCTGCCACCATGTAAAGTATGTCTCAATAAATAAATAAGCAATAAAAATTGAAACATCTATATTCTCAATCAACTCTTATATAAAGTACAAAACTAATATTAATAATAATATCAATATTTGAAGTTACATAAAGGTGTGTTAAGTTGGTGAAATATGAAGGATCATTTTGTAGTAAAAAGTATATGACTTAAGTCAAGTACTTTAGTCTGGTCGCACACAAAACTGGGCAGGTCGGGGCGGGGACAGTCGGGTCAGAGCAGACTGGGCGCAACGAGACGCCTGACTCTGCACTGCCGCACAGAGCCTGACCTTCACGGCCACAAACGCTCCTCATTGTGCCAGTCACCTTGTTACGTGAACAATATAGTGGTGGTTAGTACATCGTGTTGAAATGGATGAAGAAGAGGAGACCGTTTTGTTAATTTCAAACTATCTACAGCTCTTGGACCACAATGTTAACAGAGAGCTATGGGTACACCCCATAAACCTGAAAAGGAACTTGGTAAGTTTTATTTCTGAGCTTTGAGACGACCCAGCTAAATTTTTCAATTACTGTCAGATGTCAATTTCGACATTTGACTTTGTACTTGAGAGCATTCGGAGCAAAATAGAAAAACAAAATACCAACTGGAGAAGAGCCATACCTCCAGAGGAATGGCTTTTGATAACCTTGAATTATATATGTTGGTCCTCTTATTGTTAAGATTTAGTTAATCGACTATTTAATATCACTGGTGTAAACATATAAATTGAAAGCTTACGGTCATACATGTAAATTGCACCAGTTATAAACTAAACCAAAATAATTCATTTTTAATGGCCGAGTGGATTTACTACAAAATATTCTTCTTCAGTGGGGGAATTCACAGTGGCAGAAGAAATGGTTTTCGCGCACTCAAAACAAAGTCTCAACACTCAAATAAATAAGTTAATCATTCTATTAATAAAAGGAAGAAATAAGTTAAATATTATTATTGAACAAAAGGAATAAGCTAAATATTACTAATAAAAAAGAAAGAAATAACCTAAATAGTATTAGCGAATAAAAGGTATTATTTATTATAGACACAACACAAACGCGCTTTGGTCAGACCGTGAGGTGGTGGAGCGAGTCAGATAGAGTGTGTGAGGGGTGCCTAAGGAGGGAATATCACGTGACCACACTTGCTCAGAACGTTTTGCCGGTAGTGACTTTCCCCAGGGCATAATTTAGGAGAGCTTCACATGCTTTGCCCGGAGGTGCCCCGGGGTGTCTTTTTGACACGCCCTTCCTCGCCCGGTTCTGCGTGCGGTGCTCCATAAGTGCCTGTGCATTTCACGTTGCACCAGACGCCCCGGGGCAAAATGCTCTGCACCGCCCCAACCCGCCCGGCTCTGTCTGCAGCAGGCCTTACTGAGCAGTGTTAACACTTAAGACGAAACATCGGTCAAATTGACCGATCGGTAATTTTACTACGTAATAGTGGCTAAACTGCTTGACCTTGACGGCTGTCACTCCCAGTACCTTCCCCCAAACCCCTCTCTGTAATATTTGGTCATTTCCAACTACACAAACAACAATTCTTACACAATTCAACACACATTACAAATTACACAATTACAAAAATTCAATACACAAACACAATTCTTCTAATATGTACATATTAGAAGAATTGTGTGATTACGGTCGGTCAGATTTACCGCGTCTTTCGCTTACCGGCTGTCAATCGTCTGTCAAATATACCTGTAATTATACCTTGTATAATCGGTAAAAGGCTGTAGTAAAATGCAACAAACAAAAGAACACCTGCTATAAGTAAAATAACAGCTATTTTACCCAATATAAGACCACAAATATGGTCTTGGGCAAAAATCCTATACAGATTTTTTTCCGAGGCCAGAGCTGGTCGGCTTGAAGCGTGGATTTTGGAGTTTCTTTTTTTTCTGTCACATGATCTTTGCGTAATAAATATGATTTGTCATAAAATGTTGTAAAACATCCTTTGTTACTCATGTGATTGCCAAATGATACATAAAAACAATAATAAACACACTAAACACCAATAAAGCACAGTGACGGTCAAATTGACCGTATGTTTCTCTTAGTGTTTTAAAAATTATGTTACGTTATAAGTGTTAACATAAAATATAATGATTATTTTACAAAATGTAAATTAAATAAATTTGAACCCTTATAAATAAGCTTTTAATCAACAATATTTTCTTCCAGAGGTTATTCAGGCAAGAAATTTGATGACAACATTCAGTGTGAAATCTTCCAGACTATCCTGGATGAAGCACGAGAATCTTACAAACCTGAAATCGTGTTTGAACTACAGAGTAACACTGATGACGACACGGGGACGAACATTTGCACAGTCATTGATTGGATAGAGAAGTGGAAGAAAGACCACACTTTACTTTGGTATGATGTAACATATATATTATTAGAATAGTGCGGATATTGAACATTTTTATTCATCAAATAGCTCAAGTTCAGATCGGATAGTTAGGGTTAGGATTGGATCAACCGAATCCGAAAATAATCCAATCCTAACCCTCTATATATATATATATATATATAATGCTAATTTAATGAATTTCAACATTAAGTTATTTTATTCCTTTTTTGTATAAATTGACACAAACAATCCAGGATTACCTGGTTAAGTTCAAGAAGGAAGGTAAGGCAAGGTAAAAACAAGCCATCTCACAGTTATGACCCCTGAGCTACCAGCACAGTTGCTGGATCGAAACCAGTGACTGGCGGCATGTCAGATCATGAGATGAGCTCTCACTTCTGGCTAGCTTACATGTATGTAAGCAGCTCATACACACACACACGCAAGTGCGCACCTACACACACGCACACACGTGCGCACCTATACACACACGAACGTTCGTGCACACACACACACACACACACACAGACACACACAGTAGTCCCCACTGATTGGGACTAGAACAATCCAGGTTACTGAAAATTTGATTAATTTGATGAGCTGTTTTCAAAAGAAAACAATTGGGATTAAAAGTTGTTTGAGAGTTATCTAGGAATCCCTAGAACACATCCCTATCTTTAAAAGTGTTATAATACAACAAATGAAAGGCTAGTCAAAGTTCTGTATCGATAGCTAAGTCATAGCATTCAATCTGTCGTAGCAGTGCGGTGATGTTGTTGTCAGGTATACTCCAATCAAATCACTCAATTTATTCAATTTATTTTGGTTCAATCTGTAATCTAATGGTTGGGGGACCTGTCGTCAACGCCCTAACTAGTGAGCTGATGTGCTTGCTCCTGTCATATCTCCAATTATTAAATTAGTTATTAATTTATTTTAAACTTGAAGATCTGTGACGCTCTTGTGGAGTCCTTATTTGTAGGAGTCTGCTGTACAGGAAATTATGAGGTCGGTACGGTACGGCACAAATTGTTGTACCTCGGTTCTCTGTACAAATTCGGTACGGTACACGAGAATTATGCCGAGAATTATTTAAACATTATAGTTTATGTTGTAACTAATTAATAAGGGGAGATAATCTTCTCAAGTCCATATGAAACTAAGGATGAACAAACAAAATAAAAAACTATAATGTATTTTATTTCAGAACAAAAAATACAGAAAATATACTGAGTCAATACCCTTAGCCTAGGGTTCATCTATCTCTTGCGTAAAAAGACCATATACAACAGATTTTGGGTATTTCACAAGGTTGATGCCCAAGTTAAAATGCCTCATTGGCGATGTAATCTTGGTAATTGTTCAGCTATTTGATGGCAACGAAATGTAAAATTCACGCAACTAAAAATCGTTAATACATTTATGTAAAACAACATAAAATCATTTTTTAATTAAAAATGATGTTGAGTGATTAAGTTCAGATAGTTTGCTTGGATTTTTAGGAAATCAAAAAGCTTGAACAGTATAATTAATTCATTTCAGGAATCGAGGTTTGGCTCATTAATAAAATCAGTATAATGGGGCTTGAATTAGCAGTTTTCTAGTTCAATCATCTGAAGTTATTGTTTTGTTTTATTTCAGATGTGCATACTTTCTTTCTAAAACGGTGCAACTATGGCAGCAATACTACAACGTCAACCACTAACCATCAAACAACAAGTCGAGGAGTTAAAGAACTGGCATAAACAACAACAGTCTAAGTTGAATCCTGACAATAATTACAGAGAAAAAACTTACAGTAAATATAATGAAGGTAAAGCTGAAAACCTTACTTCTGTTTCAAAAACTAAAATAAACTTTGATGAGGAGCCTATAAAAGTAGTAAATGATAATTTTAATACTATTGTTGAAAATAATGTGACTTATTTTGATTCCCAACATGCAGTTGAAACAGGGATTCCTGAGAAGAAGGATGGTAAACCCAAATTCCGCTTTTTAAAGAAAGGAGAAGGTATAGCGAGATTTAATATGGGGCCACCCAAAACTGCTAAAAAATCTGTTTCTAAAAAACAAGTAAGTCTTAAGTTAACAAAAAATAAAAGTGATACATTTCCCAGTAAAAATGAAGATTCACCAGTAAAAAAGAAAACCTTACATGATACAGGTATTATTAATAGTTCAGATAGTACAAAAAATATTTCAACTCTCAAAGTTCCTGATGTAAAATTAAATTTTACATGGAAAAGTATTCTAAGTGGAGAAAATCCTGAAGATATGTTAGAAAAGGCAATTGTAAGCAATCAGCTTGAGCTGATGGATCTAAATTCAAGCATTGATTCTTCTACAGCATCTTTGATGGAGAAACTTCTTGCAATTGGCAAGAGTAAACTATCAAGGGATAGAGAAGAACTAAGAGTATTTGAAACAATAGAACAACATATGTTAGATTCTAGTTTCTGTTCGACTTCATCATATGTTGGGAAGTTGATGGAAAATGCAGTTATGTCAACACCAAACAAAGAAACATCTCATTACCAGCAATTGCCAGCTATAGCCATTACAAAAAATGAGGGTGACCAGCGAACCAGCGAGGAAATACTGGCAGTGAGCAATAAATATAGTTCAGGCTGTAATTCCATGGCTGATCCACTGGTTCCAGTTCCAACCACAGAGTCTCAAGAAAAAACAACTATATCAAGTAATTCAGAGATATCTAAAAGCAAACAAAATGACACTGAACGAAACCACCTTATAGCCTCTTGGACAAACCCAGAAACCACAGAAGATTTAGAACAAAGTTTGCATGTGCGATTCGCAGAATTAGTTGATTACAAGAGCTTTGCCGAAAAATCTCAATCTGGTAGTTCGAGTTTAGAAGAAAAAAACTTAAATGAAGAATTTGATGAAAGTCAAGAATGGATTGAAGATAATGAAGATAGTAGTTGTTGCAGTCAATGCTCTAAAAATGAATCATTAACCGAAGAGGTGAGACCTTTCAGCCCTCAGAAAATGCTTAGTGAAAACAATCAGGCACATTCACAAAGTGAAAAATATATCTCCAATGGAAAATTACATGCAAGTGAGCTCAAAACAATTAATATTTCAGAAAATAATGATGGTTTACCAACTGGTAAGCAGGGTGATTTTCCACCTTTGTTAATTGCAAAACTAAAGGAGTTGGAGGAAGAAATAAAAATTTTCCGTGTAGAAAATAGTAATGTAAAGAATCTTAGGGAAAGTTTAGAAAAAGAACGAAAATTAATGATGGATGATAAGAGGCGGATGAATTTGGAAAAGAAACAGTTTGAAAAACAGATGGAAGAAGAACAAAAAAAGCTGACTGCCCAATTGGAAGAAGAGAAACTTAAGTTGGCAAAAGAAAAAATAATATTTGAAAAATATTCAAAAACAATTTCAAAAAATCCTTCTAGAGAAGAAAGAAAGGAAATACAAGCCCTCAAAGATCAGCTATCTGAAATGAAAGAAGAATTAAACAAAAAAGAAAGTCGATGGGGTGCAGCCCAAGCAAGAGTTAGAAATCAAGTCAAAGTTCTTGAAGAAGATAATAAAAAATTAAGAGAAGAAATAGAAAGTTTTAGAAAGCAAGCTAAGTATTGGGAAATTTTTAATGGAAAGAAAAAAGGTAAATTGTTAAATAATACAAGACTTATTCATGCTATAAGTGAACATATATCAAATATGGCCCTTGACGATGAAGGAAGTAATTCTAAAGAAGAAGGTTGTTCAAAACCCAAAACCAGTACCATTGCTCAGCAAGATCTTAAGAGTATGTATGGTGTCAAAGTAATAAAAGAGGATCAGGGAAATATAAAAAGGTCTTCACAAAGTGAGAACACCTCAAAATCAAATGCTAAAACTATCCCAGGGGATTTAATTTTGGGTCACAAACATGCAGAGCTTATTGCAAAGGAGATTAGTAAAGAAACCTGTTTATCAAAAGAATCTGAACTTCTTAGCACTACAGAGAAATTTCAATTTAGTCAAACAACATATGATGAAAATAATCATAAAAATAAAGACCGCTGTCAAAAACCATGCTATGAAAAAGAGTCAAGTAATAGCATTAAAGAAACCATTGATGAAAGTGGAAATGTTGAGATAAAATTCCCAAATGGAAATATCAAGAGAGTAAATAAAGTTAGTGGAACTGAAAAATATATTTACCTTAATGGCGATGTAGAAGAAATTACTCATGATGGCACAGTTAAGTATTATTACTCTAAAAGTCGAATTTGGCAAACAACACTTCCTGATGGATTGGACATTGTTGATTTTCCTGATGGAAAAGTTGAGAAAAGGTATGTTGATGGTACAGTAGAAATAGTATATGCCAATAACAATAAGAAAATCAGCTATCCTAATGGTTCTCAAGAAATTATATATGCAGATGGAACTAAACTTAGAACAGACACAGATAAAACCCAAGTATTGACCCTTCCAAATGGACAAAAAGAAATACATACAGATGAGTGGAAAAGAAGGGAGTATCCAGACGGTACCAGAAAAACTTTATATTTGGATGGGACTACAGAAACTGTGTACTCCAATGGTAGAGTGCGCTTGAAGGACAAATATGGCAATTTAGTCATGGATTCAGGGTCGCCACAAAGCTCTTGACCAGTGTGAATAAACTCACCTCTTTTAAAATGTATTTACATAAAGATGTAGATTTGTATTGTAAAAAATAATTGATACTATAATACAGTATAGTTTGTTTTAACAATGGATATAATTTCAGTTGTCTGACACTTCAATTTTGGTTTAGTTTGTAAATATGCAGGTTAATCCACCATTTGATACACGTATAAAATATATTTTGTAAATATAATTTGTATATGATTCTTGTTAAGTGTTGCAAGAAAAAATTAAAAATATTTTTTGGAAATGTATTGGAAATGTAATTTACCTGCAATGTGGAAGCTTTGTTACAATAAATGGTAAATTTACAGTTTAACAATGAAAAACCGCAAATAACAAGCCTTTTTCTGGCACAAAACACGAGCCAACTATCAGTAAATATACGTCTCAGTTGCATGTGGGAGTAGTAAACTGATAAGGGATGTATGAGGATTTGTATATTAATTGTATATACAAATCCTCATAGTATTTGTTAGTTTTTAACCCTAGAACTGGCAAAGTCGTAATTCACAATGCATTTTCAAATTCAATAAGAAGTGGCAGGTGGAGGCATCTGGCGTCAGTTTAGTGAACGAGTTAGACACATGCGCCTACATGACTGAGTTGCCCTCTGGGGGTAAGCAACCTACCCTGCTTACGTAGTGCACTAGACTGCCACCGGGCATGTCTATAACCAAGTAAGCGCTTTCTACTCTTATACCCTAGTAGCTGAACCGGCTAAAGCGCTGCGCTGACGAGCTTAACGTTCTAGTCATTGGGAATTGCTAGGGTTTGGATCCCGACCATGAGTAATCCCAATTTGGCTTGCAAATGTGTGGTATAGCGGAGTGGGGGGCCCATCTTAAATAAACGGTGGCCGGCTTGGGCGGAAGTTGATGGCATTTGTAGGCTTAATTGGGATTACAATGGACACCTGTTTTGCTTTTTTGGTTAGTGGTTATAAGGGGGGGTGGGCATGTTTTATGTTTTAGCGAATTTCCCATAGGGAAGAAGCCATTACTGTAGGTCTCATGGTAAGACTTAAGCCCGGGACCATTTTACTTTTTCGTCTTTAGGTGCCCAGAGACCAAAAACAATAGTCGTTAAAATTTATATATATATGTATATATATATATGTGTCTGTTAGCACGATAACTCTCGTAAAAATGGTCCGATCGGGACCAAATTTGGTAGAGACGTGTATTTCTACAAATGCTCGGACGAGTTCGTAAACCAGACATATCGGTCAATGGGAACGGGTAGTTTAGGGGGGTTTTGTACCCCAAAATGGGGTTTTTTGTGTTTTTCACATGTAATTTTTAAAAATTTCTAATTTTATATTTCACCATTGGAATCAGGTTAAAAAACTACTCAATTAAGTTTATTAAAGTTTTTCTCTATCTCCAACGGTTACCGAGATATTAAAAAATCTAAACACATTACATTGTATTGTGGGGCTCCAATGTTAATCTTATGGAGGATAGGGGAAAATTAATATTGCCCATATTAATCAATATTTTTGGATTAAACTTGATATTTAGCTTCATGTGGTTGAGATCTATCCATTTATGCTTAAAAATCATAGTTTATGTGTTAAGCATGACAGCAAACCTACATACTCTTTTCCCATGTTAATCATATAGGGAATAGGCAAACTCCTTTATTTATGGACAGATGTTGATAAAAGTTGGTATAAATGTTAAGATAAAAATTGTTCTTGGTATAAATGACTTCTTTCAGTGTTCCTCACAGCAGCTAACCTGCACACTCTTTCCTATGTTAATCTTATGGAGAATAGGCAAATAATTCTCATGTTTATGGAGAAATTTTTATAAAACTTGTCATATATTAAATTATTGATTTGGAAATTCGCTGAGTACGTAGGTCTGCTGCGAGGGGGGTATTTTTGTTTATACTTTAATATTTCAAGAAGATATTTGTAATTATTTTTATGTTACAGTAAAAAGTAAAAAGCTTGCCACTTCTAGGGTTAAAGAGCATTAACAACAACAACATAATTTGTCATTCATTACCTTCCCAGCTGTGATAATTATTGCCAACCAGGATTGATAAAAAATGTTTGTATTTACTTCCCTGTGTAAAACAGGTTAGATCATGGATATGCCTAAAGGGAATGTTTTTTGGTTCTAAACAGCATTTCTCATTCTTATATAATTTATCAAAAATTCAATACAAAAGCTCTAGTGGTTTCTATGGAAACCTGTTTAAAATTTTCAACTTACGTCTTTTTAATGCTTCCGCCAAAAGGAGTAACGATTTTTAAAAACGTTATTTGACAAAGTTTGTTAAAGTATATATATATATATATATATATATATATATATACATATAACCTGACATAAATTGATTCATTAGCATCAATCGATAATTTAAGACACATAGATATGCGGAACATGCGTATTGGTGTATTCGGTAGGTTGTGGGTAATGTGCGGAGGGTTTCTTAGGCAGGGTAGTCGGGGCAGAAAGTTTCGGCAGATAAAGAGGCGGGGCGCGGCATGAAGTTTTATTAGACCTGGTATTTATTAGCACTGAATAAAATTGAAAACGTTCTACACTCCCCTATTATTGACACCTGTATCTCTGTAGTTGAACCTAAAACAAGTTTCTAACCATATTTACTCCACGTTGGAATGTATTTTAGTGAAAGTTAAAAAAAATTTTACTCTTTTGAGGTGTGTTTTGAGTTTTACGAGTTATCAGTATAAACGATTATCAGAGCTTGGAGGAGTTACATTACAGCTTACAAGAAAAATAAATAAATTGAAATTTTAATTATAAATTAATCAATAATCTACAATAAAAAATAAGGAAGTAACAGTAAATAAATAAGTAACAATAAAACAACCAATAAATAAATAAAAATAAAATAAAGATCTTGTAAATTAAGGCATGTACTTCTTTTATAACCAGCAGTAGACCCTCTCATTCTGGGTCAGCTTTAACTAGCCTACAGAATTATCAAACACACAGTACACATAGATGATGTGATCCCTCATGAGCCAGAGTGGAGTTAGGTATAATAAAGTGATAATTATGACATTATGTCCATGTTGCTTATATTTTCTTGGATATGTTCATATATCAGTGAATACACTGAATAGTTCTTATCCCTTCTATAATGGCAAAATATGTATAATCATAAACTATTAACATAAACCATAAACATGTATGTTCCATAAAGTATTTATGGAATTTATTTACTAAAAATTTGTTTTGTACATTTTACACTGTTCAACATCTGATCAACAAATAACATTTACTCACTGACATGATTATTATTATTTCATGTTATACAACATTATTTTAGGGTTCTATAGATTACTAAATCTATTTTTACAAATAATCATATATACATAATCATATATACATACGTAACATGGTCCTAAGTCTTGAGCTTAAGTCTTGCCATAAGACCTACGGTAATAGCTTCTTCCCAATGGGAAATTTGCTAATAATACCCCCGTTGCAGCAGACCTGTGTACTCAGCGAATTTCCCAATCAAATTAGAGTATTTGCCTATTCTCCGTAACATAAACATGGGAAAGAGTATGCAGAATTGCTGCTTTAAAGGAACATTAAAAATATGTATTTTTACCATAAACTATTTTTATTCTGACCATATACCAAGTTTTATCATTATCTGGACATAAATACTCCCGTCACAGGAAACCTGCGTACTCAGCGAATTTCCACCTCAATAACATGGCAATAATAATACAAATATATGACAAGATTCAAGATTGATCAATCAATACCTGTTGATAAATTAGAATATTTGCATATTCTCTGTAACATTAACATGGGAAATAGTACGCAGGTTTGCTGCTGTGAGCAACACATAAACTATTTTTTATCATGAACGTATGTATCCTAAAACATGAAGATAAATACAAAGTTTCATCCAAAACTATTGGTTAATAAGGGAAATTATTTTTCCTTATCCTCCATAAGATAAGTATTGACGCTCCTAAATACAGTGTACTGTGTTTAGATCTTTTGGTATCTCTGTAACCGTTGGAGAAAGAGCAAAACTTTTAGGATCTAAATTGTATAGTTTTTTGAGCTAATTCTAATGGTGAAATATAAAATTTGAAAATTATATGGGAAAATGCAAAAACCCCATTTTTGGGGAACAAACCCCCCCCCCAAACTACCTGTTCCGATTGACCGATAAGTCTGGATTACGAACTATATATATGTGTGTGTGTGTGTGTGTCTGTGAACAGGATAACTCTCGTAGAAATGGTCCGGTCGAGACCAAATTCGGCAGAGACATGTATTCCTACATTTGCTCGGACGAGTTCGTAAACCAGACGTACTTGTCAATCGGAACGGGTTTTGTAATCAAAAATTGGGTTTTTTTCCCTTTTTTCATATTTTTTAAAATAGGTTTTTGTACTTTATTTTCAACTATTAAAATCAGCTTAAAAACTGCACAATATAGTACCTTTAAGTTTTTTTTTATCTTTAACGGTTACTGAGATATTAAAAATCTAAACACAGTACGTTGTATTTAGGGGCTCCAATGTTAATCTTATGGAGGATAAGGAAAAATTAATATTTCCCTTATCAATCAGTATTTTTGGATAAAACTTGATATTTAGCTTCATGTTGTTGAGATCCATCCATTTATGCTTAAAAATCATAGTTTATGTATTTTTTATGGCAGCTAACCTGCTTACTCTTTTCCCATGGTTATCATATAGGGAATAGGTAAACTCCTTTATTTATGGACATATGTTGATGAAATTTGGTGTAAATGGTCAAAATAAAAATTGTTTATGCTAGAAATTCCTACTTTCAGTGTTCCTCACAGCAGCTAACCTGCAAACTCTTTTCCCATGTTAATCATATGGAAAATAGGAAAACTCCTTTATTTACGGACGGATGTTGATGAAAGCTTTCATTTCATCACTAACAGCTGGTCTCAAATAAAAATTTGCTGTTTGTAAAAACAAAATTGGGACTATACAGGTAATTTTTGAGTTTTTGAATTTTCAAATATGATATGTTGGCTGAAAAGGTCGGTAGGGAGTTCAGTGAAACCCTCTGTAGTACCTACTCGTTTTTACGAGTAAGAATGAGTATAAAAACGAGTAACATTCTGTTGCAATCGAAGGGCACAGGGAATAAAGGGGCTAAGGCAAAAAAAAACTTTTTAGTTATTAACGGTAATTTGTAGTGTTTTTAATGCTGAATCTAATGTGTTATACGTTTTTGGAATGAAAGAGCTATGTCCATGTTAAAATACCGTGGGAAAAACCCCTGTCCTGGGAATGAAGGGGTCAAGTCCACGGATTCATGGAAAGAACGGGCCGAATATACCGAACTATTTTCACTACTGAATTCAACATAGGTTTCGGCTATCCTAGGACCGATACTTGTTCCTATTGCGAAGAAAAACAAGTTAAAATGAAAGCTTTAGAACTGGAAATAAGCAGTTGTGTTAATGACAAAAGGAAGAAAGATTTGGAAAAAACCCTAAGAAAAGCAGAGGTGGAACATACTGTTCACTTTAAAAGAGCCGAAACGTTTTATACCAAAAAGACCAATTGCCAGAAAAGACTGTAAGAAACCCAAAGAGAAACAGGCTGTATGCATGGACTATGGCAGAACTTTACCAATGCCTAATATACCCACGAATGATGTTACTACAAAAGGCAATTGTCTCTGTTTGTTTTCAATGTACATATTCTGTCAAATTCAGACAGCTTTTAGCGAATTTCCCTTAGGGAAGAAGCTATTACCGTAGGTCTCATGGCGAGACTGAAGCCCGGGACCATGTTATTTTTTCTTCTTTAGGTGCCCAGAGTTCAAAAACAATAGTCGTTAAAATTTATACATACATACATATATATATATATATATATATATATATATATATATATATATATTCTTCATAAGTGCCAAATGACTTTTATAACTACTTTAAAAATTGTATAGTTGTGTACTGAATGAATGAGTGTTGGTTTTTGCAAATTTTCGTTTTAATTATAAAAAACGTTTTCAAGCAAATAGAAATAGTGACTGTGTATAACATGAAAACACAATAAAACATAAATAAATTCAAGGAAATGTTTACAATAAAAATTTTAAAATCATATGGTTTTAGGCAGTTGAGTTGAATAATTTTTTTTTATATTTTTATATTAGTAATAACCTATCTGAGATTTAATCCTGTAGGAAATTTTGATTTTAAAACCAACTAGTGTGCCAATTCTGAATTTCTTAAAATAAGTTGGTTTCTTTTAAGGTTTTGATGTGGTGGAATCTTGTGGAGGGCTTTAAGTTCATAACAGCCCTCAAAATTTTGGTTGTGGTGAGCTGCATGATTGAAAATTGGCTGTCTTAAATCTTTATGAACCACATGAAAACGGTGGCCTGTCATTCTAACTCGTAAGGAGTTAGATGTTTGTCCTATATATTCTTTTTGACAATGTTTGCACGATAGTTGGTAAACCACATTATGGGTTTCACAAGTTGATCCACCAACTATCGGGTAAACTTTATTTGTCACTCTACTTTTAAATTCAGTAGATTCACACATAATTTTGCAAATACCACATCGAGGTTTGTGGCATGGTTTACAACTATTCTTGACATTACAAAGTTCATTAGGCCTAGAATTTTGAATTTTGGGTCTCACCAACATATTTTTTAAATTTTGTGGCCTTTTAAAAATAACACGAGGTGGTCTGGAAAATAAATTTTCTGTTGTGGGAGAGGATTTTAAAATATTGAATGCTACTTTCATGATGCTGTTAACTTTATGTAGTCCTGGATAGTAGTTTGTGATGAATTTAGGGTCACTTGAAAATTTTTTGTCTTGATTCACATTTTTTGGTTTCTTCAATTGGTTTGATAGTAACTTTTGTGGGTAGCCTCGTTCAATGAAAGCAGTATTCAACTTTGATATATATTTTTCAAAATCAGAGTTATCACTGCAAAGGGATTTAGCACGTATCGATAAGCTTTTTGGGATTGATTTTTTCATGTACAAAGGATGACAACTCTGGTAATGCAAATATTGCATTTTATTAGTGTTTTTAACGTGAATTTTACTTTTTAATTTACCATTGTCAATGAATACATCAACATCTAAGAATGTGACAATTTTGTTGGAAAACTGCCAAGTAAATTTCAAACAACTAAATTGATTTAATTTTTGTAAAAAGTTTTGTAAAGAGCTAATACCGTGCTGCCAAACAATGAAAATATCGTCAATGAATCTTAACCAAATAAGAGGAGTTAATGGATTTTGAGATAAGAAATTTTGCTCAATTAGACCCATGAATAAATTAGCATATGATGGAGCCATTCGAGTACCCATTGCTGTACCTCTGATTTGGAGGTAATTTTTGTCCATAAATTTAAAGTTATTCATTGTAAAAATCATTTGAATAAGAACGGCTAAAAAATTAGTAGAAGGTAAAGAATTTGTTGGTCTAGAATTAAGAAAGTGTTTAGCAGCCTTCAGACCATCTACGTGGGGAATATTTGTATATAATGATTCAACGTCAACTGTTACAAGCATTAATTCAGAATTTTGAGGTAAGTTGATACCAGAAATTTTAGCGAGGAAGTCACTTGTATCCTTGATGTAGGATGCGACGGGGGTATTTATAATTAAAACGAAAATTTGCTAAACCAACACTCATTCATTCAGTACACAACTATACAATTTTTAAAGTAGTTATATATATATACTCACACAGCCTCCATTTTATATTTTCCACTTAAAATATTTTTTCTGAATAATGGTTAAACGTACGGAATTGAAACTGTGCACAAACATTTATGGCAAATAGACAAAGCTACAAAAAAATTATGACAATTTCTCAAGTTCATAAAACAAAATGGCGGCTATTTAAAATTTTGTTTCTCAAATAACTCGTGAACCGTTGATTTAAAAGAAAATTTACAAGAATAACTTTTTAGGTGATGTAATTACAAATCTAACGACTCCAAATTGGTTTAAATTAAACAAATATTAACTGAGGTATGGTAGCTTTAGTGATAGGTGACCGCTAGAGCTTAGTTGCAGTGCATGTAAAGGCATGCGACTAAAGTCTGCCACAACAATTTTAATGACAGTAAGCAGGCGGAGACTGTTGCATTGTTGAGGTGAGTAGACCCCACCAAACATTAACAATCCTTATTGAACATGAGTCTATACTGTACCGAGTGGGGTTTCTTTGGTCCAAATATGAATGTTTTTTCAATTATTTACACCATTTCTAGTAAACTGAACTTCGTCTGTGAACATATTAACTTAGTAAGCTGATGATTTCTTGCCACCCAATTAAAAAACCGTGATCTCATAACATTATCGCCGGGATAACGCGCCTGAACTTTCTGTACATGATAAGGGTAGTAATTTTCTTTCTTTAATATTTTCCATACTATTGTAGAAGACATTAAGCGCTGAAACTCCTGAAAGTGACTATTAGGGACACGCCTATTAGGAAATCTTGTGCTGTACTCAATTACAGCCGCTCTTGAACTCCCATTGCAAAATCCATAAAGTGCATATCAGGATTCGCTGTTAGTAACAATATTAGAATCTAATAGTTTTATGAATACTTTTTCATTGAAAGAAAAATAATTAGACCACAATGAGTTTCAAAGGCTCGATTCTGGTGGTTTTCTTAACTCTCCAGTGTTGTATCTTATTAAAAGCTAATAAATTATTTTTAAAACTAAAAAAAACGGAAGTAAAAAGGGTTAAAACTAAAAAATCTGAAATTTATTATTTCTGTCATTTCTATTCAGATAATGTTATCTTAGTTTTCTTAGTTGTTAAACAATTAAGTTTTTTATATCAAATAAAATGTAATCTCTTTCGACCTTAAATTTTCTATAAAAATTGTGTTATCTTGCATTTTTTTAATTTTACACAAAATAATCACCTGAAAAGGTATACAAAAGTTGATATTTTATTGTTTTCCATTAAATTCTGCAACTTTTGGTAAAGTTGCAACCCGATTGCTTGATTGGTTGTATTAGTGAAGGACGTCAAAAGTTATAAAAAATATTTTGAGCTCTATTTTTTTAGGAAAAACTTTGTTTTAAACAGATTTTTCTCAGCCATACTAAATTTTTTTGTACATAAAAGCAATGAAATCTCATTTAAATTTAATATTGTATCTATCTATGAAAGTTTTGTCAAAATATTTGATCAATTTTGCATTCCAGAGGTGAAAAAGTACATTAGATACACAAAAAAACTAAAAAAAATCACATTTTTAACCATAACTATGAAACAAATGGGTTTAGGACCTATGTTCATATAACTTTTTTTCCTTGTTTTAACTCAAGGAATAAATTCCCAGAGTTTGTCAGGGTTGCCGGGAAACACCCTGTATATTATATGTGTCTTTGGACGCAATAACTCTTCTAAAAACGGTCCGATCAAGACCAAATTTGGTAGAAACGTGTATTCCTACAAATGCTCGGACGAGTTCGTAAACCAGACATATCGGTCATGGGAACGGGTAGTTTGGGGGGGGGTTTGTAAAAAATTAATATTTCTCATACCCTATTAATCAATAATTTTGGATAAAACTTGATATTTAGCTTCATGTGGTTGAGGTCTATCCATGTATGCTTAAAAATCATAGTTTATGTGTTTATCATGGCAGCAAACCTGCATACTCTTTTCCCATATTAATCATATAGGGAATAGGCAAGCTCCTTTATTTATGGACAGATGTTGATGAAAGTTGGTTTAAATGTTAAGATAAAAATTATTTATGGTAGAAATGACTACTTTCAGTGTTCCTCACAGCAGCTAACCTGCACACTCTTTCCCATGTTAATCTTATGGAGAATAGGCAAATAATTCTCATGTTTATGGGCAGAATTTTATAAAATTTGTCATATATTATTATTATTAAATTATTGATTTGGAAATTCGCTGAGTACGCTGGTCTGCTGCCACGGGGGTATTTTTATTTCTTCCCGGAAACACGTGGCAAAAAGTGCAGCAATGACGTCTGCTCTTTGTTTCATGATTTTGTGCATAACAGTCTCTCACAAGAAGTAAGAGAAATTGAAATATCCAGTGACTCCTGCGGTGGACAAAACAAGAATTACACAGTTTTTCGATTTATTCATTACCTTCTCCACACAGAAAAAAATTTGACAAGATAACAATGATATTTCCAGTACGAGGACATAGTTACATGGAAGTGGATAAAAATGTCAGACTTATCCCAAAACAAGCAAGATGTGAAACACCTGGAGACGTTTGTGAGAAATTTTCATGGTATATACATTTTTTGGGGAATAAACGGGCTAAATTCAGGGTCTTTAGCCCCTTTATTCCCTGTATTAAGTGTACTTTTAACTAAAAACAATTTTTTAAACTATTCTTCAACAACTGTAATATTAAATTTTGTATTCCTAATAACAATGTTAGAGGATATAACTACAATGTTAACATATCAAAAGACATTTTAAACTTTTATAATGGATGTGATAGAGTTTTGAATCTAAAATTCAAAATTCTGCAAATTTATGAAAATGTGACTAAGCCCCTTTATCCCCTGTACCCTTCAATTCATATATTATTGCTTAAAATAGGTTCAGAGAAGAAATTTCCTACAATCCATTTAAATATAACTAGCTGACCCGGCGAACTTCAGAACCCTAACAGTAAATACGTGGTAATTTTAACATTTGGCCATGTTCTGAATCTGAATAGAATAGATATTCTGGGTCACGGCACAGTTAATGATGATACTGAAAAGTCACATTAATAACATTCCCACAAAACAAATAAATCTAAGTGGATTGATTGACAAATATCTAATCCAATCCAACCTAAACCCAAAACAAACGAAACTGTAATACGGCTTTTATCGATAAGATTAAATTTTCTGAATCGCGACATTGTTTATAATAATACTCACGTAACCTAATATTAGTTAATTTTAGTCGCACAAAACAAAACAAAAAACAACTAATATCTACACTGGAACAAACAAACTAACCAGTAATCTATACAAAACGGAATACTCGGAGCAGAAACGAAATAAAAAAATCAAAAATCATTAAAATCCTTCTAGCCGTTCTCAAGTTATAAAAATGGTGTAACTAACATGAATTTGTTTTATATATTAAATTAGACACGGATTAAAAAATATGTACACAAACCCCCAAAACTGTAAAGTATCAACGTGGCAAGTAAAACTGTTCATTTTGTGCAGTATTTACGGTATATACTTTTTAGTTTTAAATTGACGATTGATACAGAAGGCATTGAATAGCAAATCAATGCTAATTGCTTATGGAATGTAAACCAACACCGGTAGCTTTATAAATCAAATGATTTGATTATAGGAAATATGCAAACAAACTTATTACCTATAAGTTTAACGTAGGAATTTAAAACGACATAAAATGTTAACTTATGGAGTTTTCGAAAATGTTTTTTCACTAAAACCTTCCGGATACACATAGAGCAACGTCCTAAAGCGCCATCGTTCGCCAGACGATCAGCTATGTCATTGTCCATAATACCTGAGTGTCCTTGGACCCAGCAAAGGGTAACGTTGTTGTGACTGCCAAGAGAAGACACCGCGTCTCGGTTGCGGAGAAAATGGTAATGTTTTTGTTCCTGACACCTCTGTTGAGATTGAACAGAGCACATTCCATAATGGCTGCCACTTCCGCCTGGAACACTGTAGGGAAATCCCCCATGGGAACGCAGAGCTTTACCTTATCTTGCACCCCCAGTATCCCAGCTCCAGTTCCCTTACTTCCCTTAGAGCCATCCGTGTACCATTCTGACTCGCAGAGATGAAGAGGTCTGCCGCCATATTGCCAGTCAATCCTTGGTGGAATCACCACTGAAAATGACTTACCGAAGGCGTATCTAGTGTGAAGATGATCAGAAGGCATGTCAAGGGCCTCACTTCTGACTAACTGCTCAATTCTGGTGTGACCTACCGAGGGGTAGGTCACAATTTTGTTTACTACTTTTTCAGTAGTAAACAAAATTAACTCCTGTAAATATTCTTTCTTTTGCGGTCTAGGACTTAAATAATCATCAAAATTATAGGTTTAGTTCTAGGAAGAAAAAGGACAACTTGTATCTAAAACATCTCTTTTTGAAGCAGTAATACGTAAACATAATTTTTTATTGCTCTTGATATAATAACCGAATGTAAACTTTAATTTAGTAAAAGAACCATGCTCTGAACACATCTCTCACAAGTTTGTTACTTCTCCGTTTGTTGCCCAAGACAAGTTTTCTCGTTGAAAGTGACAACAGCAGATGCTTGTCAGCCTGACAAGTGACAAGAAATCTGTTCACTCTAAATATTCTAAATATTACATCATACCTATTTACCAAAATTTATTTTGGTACCAGATAGATTTTACCAAAGGAGAAGGAAGGTAAAAACCAAAGGAAAATTATATATTTTGATTCCTTTTGTTTTTACCTTCCTTCTCCTGTGATTTTCACTGAACAACCTGCAATATTATATGTACCTGCCAACATTTGGAGAAAGTAAAATCAATTAAATATGTAGGAGTCTTGCTACATGAAAAGCTTACTTTCAAACCTCATATTTTAGATATGCACAGAAAATTAAGATCTCAAATTAGAAAATTTTATTTTTTTAAGAAATTTTTGTAAAGTTCCACTTTTAAGAACCCTCTACTTCGCACTAATAAATTCAAGATTACAGTATGCTTTACCGTGTTGGGTAGAAACTTACAAAACATTAATAGATAAAATAAGGACCACTCAAAATCTTTTCCTACGTCTTCATAAATCTAAGCAAACAAGTTCTTTTCCATTGTATCAGCAGCTGGGAATATTACCTGTTCAGCACCGTTTTATTTTTAAGGTAATGAGATTATTTTTCATTCGGAGTGGGAATAGAAATAACATTGTTTCAAATCATCTCTACAACACAAGAAGCTTTGTTAATAAAGATTTTAAATTACCTAAAGTAAATAGAACAATTTTCCGCCATTCCTATCATCTAGGTCCGAAATTTTACAATCAACTTCCACTCCAAATCAAAAACACTAACAATCTAAACCATTTCTGCAAACAAACAATCACTTGGCTTTTTTCTCAACAGGATGTAAGATATCTAAAAAAATTCTTAATGTAACTACTAAATGTAATTAATTTTATATATCTTTTTTCTTACGTTTTATTTATTCCTTAATATATTAATATATTTATATTTTTTAAGCAAACAAAAATCTATCAGATAGTTTTTAGCAGATGCTACAGCAGGCTAATAAACTGTTTTTTACATGATGCTAGACTGTTAGGTTAAGTGTTAAAATGTTTATTTTCTTAGATATAATTATTGTTTAGTGTAACTGACCACACAACTTGATAACGTGGCCAGTTTAAATTTCTCATAAGTTCTGGTGTATTTATTGTGTTTTTTGTTATGAGAAATAAAATTCATTTATTCATTCAGTAATACGACGCTAGTTCTCAAGTGATGTCGTCATGAGAGGGACAATGTTCTCGGGCGTTATGGCCCCCCCTTCCAGTTCCATACTTCTTCTCTGGGCTGCCCTCCGCTCACACTCAAAAAGTGTGTGGTAGCCATCGTCCCGGGGAGCATCCCCGTATTGACAGGCTGCACTGTCGACCTTTCCCATCTTATGGAGGTAGTCGCGGAATAGCCTGTGCCAAGTGAGGAGCTACTGCGTGACTTCACCGAACTCGCGCTCGACCCACACGGACAGTTCTGCGATTAATCGACGCGTCCAGGCACCTCTCGGTTCCCGGTTCCACCTTTCTTGCCATGATGTCATCATGGCTTATATAATGGTTAAATGGTTATGGTTAATAACCTTATACTTGTAGCACATGATGTTGACTCCACCAATATGAATTCACCAATCATCACACTTAGAAATTGTGATAATATTTTAACATTTTATTTTAAATCTAAAGTGTTAAGATATATGAGACCCCTGCCTCCTATAAAAATGTAGTTTTCATGGTGGTATCTGTACCTGTTCTAAACCTAACAGTACAAAAAGCCTCAAGTCTTCACATATGAAAAAACACATGAATGGAATAAACAGTAGAAAGAAATGAAATTTGTGGAAATTTTGGTAAATAGGTATGATGTAATATTTAGAATATTTAGAGTGAACAGATTTCTTGTCACTTGTCAGGCTGACAAGCATCTGCTGTTGTCACTTTCAACGAGAAAACTTGTCTTGGGCAACAAACGGAGAAGTAACAAACTTGTGAGAGATGTGTTCAGAGCATGGTTCTTTTACTAAATTAAAGTTTACATTCGGTTATTATATCAAGAGCAATAAAAAATTATGTTTACGTATTACTGCTTCAAAAAGAGATGTTTTAGATACAAGTTGTCCTTTTTCTTCCTAGAACTAAACCTATAATTTTGATGATTATTTGAGTCCTAGGCCGCAAAAGAAAGAATATAACCAAATAAGGTTAAACATTTACACTTCTTGAAAATGGGATTATTACCCGAAACATGTAGAAGGAATAAAAATATTTTCTAAGGGAACTTGGTTAAATTATTTCAATAAAAATATATATATATATATATATATATATATATATACATTTTAAGGATAATTATATATACAAAGATCCTCTTTTATAGATATAGAAGAATAAGAACAGCTGTTTGGATGAACTGATTCCCTTTAGAATTTAGACATATCCGAGATTAAATCTATTTCCTACAGGGAAGTAAATACAACCATTTTTTGTTATGGTTTTGGATTTTAGGCTATTCAATAAAAAGAAAAACAAACAGCTGTCAAATTAAAATCAATATTAGTTTGCTTAAAATCAATAATTTTAATAATCTCTATATATAAAATTGAATGTATGTCAGTCTGTATGTATGTATGTCCTTTATGCGTTGCCAAACTACTCATCCGATCGCCATGAAATTTTAGGAAGTTGTTCTATATGTGTCCGGGAAGGTTTTAGTGAAAAAATATTTTCGAAAACCCCATAAGTTTCCATTTTATGGCGTTTTAAATTTCTAATGTTAACCTTATGGAGAGTAAGATTGTTTACAAATTGTCTACAATGAAAACATTTGATTTCTTAGCTACAGCTGATTGGTTTACTTTCCATTAGCAATATGCTTTACTATCCAATGCCATCTGAATCATTCATTAATGTAAAACTATGAAGTAAATGTGTACTGTAAAAAATAAACAGCTTTATTCGCCACGTTGATAGTTTACGGTTTTGGGGGATTTTGTATTTATATTTTCATTTTCTGTCTGATTAAAATCACGTGTTTATATGATAATTAAAATGTGTATATTATTACGTTCATTATAATAATCAGCTGTTGTATATCTTTCCTATAAAAGCCGTATTACAGTTAGGTTTCGTTTGGGTTTGGATTCGATTTGAAAATTGTGAATTAATCCACTCAGATTTGTTTGTTTTATAGGAATGTTATTAACAAGTCTTATCGTTTCAGTATTGTTATTCTCTATGCCGCGACCCAGGATATAAAACCTTTTACAATGAAACCGTATTGCTATTCGACTTCAGAACATGGCCAAACTTAAAGTTAACATGTATTTACTGTCAGGCGTTACGAAGTTCGCCGGGTCAGCTAGTTATAAATATATTCTGAGCTAAACTAATTAATTTTGTCACGTTAATAAGTATATTTTTCTCTAACACAGAATCCTACAACCCGTACGGGCCTACTGCTAGCATGCAAATAAATTTGTTATTGATGATGCAGAAAAAAGCAAAATAAATTTTCTATTCATGGTATGCTAATAAATAACAATATTATACATGCAAATAAACTTTACAGTGCTGCATTGACATGAGTATGCTTACATGAGAACAAGGAACCAAAGCAGATAAATCCAAAAATGTTAGGGGGAGGCCTCAACATTAATCAACGCAACTTCTTAATAAAAACATCAAATCTATAAATTAACATACATGAAAAAATTTAATTTTCTTCATAGCATGCTCAAATACGCTTCATGAATTGAGAATACACGATTCTCCCTCCGAGACATTCAAGAAACAATTGAAAACCAGTCTTTAAATATCTGCGTGTTCGTCTCAGAATGGTAATCTTCAGATTTACTTGTTTTCATCGGAAACAAGCTTGCTCTCTTTAGGAAACCCTATCTCAAACATGCAATACAATTAATTCGTCTGTATCCTTTTCAACTTGAATTTTCAGACCACTATTGTGGTTGGATATCTGCCAATTATATTTTAAAGAATGATTTTGTGTTACCCATATCTCATCCATCCAAGTAAAATGGGTCTGGAGTCATTGGGGTTATATATTTAATACAATTTTGTTAAACATTTTATTCTCGCAGCTACTATGTACTTCGTTCAATGAAATAATTTCGGTCATCAATTGGCTCTGGAACTTTAAAAACCAATGTTTTGTAATACACGAAATTCAGATCGTGCGAATCTTTTGAAATCCAACTTTTCCTCACGCTTCCTTCTGGTTTTCTCTTAAGCAGGATACTCTCCCTTGTCATAAAATTTGTAAAATGTTCTCATAAAAAAGTCATTTTTGAAACCATATAATTTCGTTATTTAACCTCGCTTTCTTTTTGAACAATCTGGTTTAGATAATTAAATACAGTTTGTATGATTGTCTTACTTTGCCGACGAAATTGCAACTGCACCAAACTGCGTCTGTCTTCTTAACGAAAGTCAATGTCAACGTTAACGTGTCAATGTTCCTGAAGATGATTTTAGCGAATTTCCCATAGGGAAGAAGCTATTACCGTAGGTCTCATGGCAAGACTTAAGCCCGGGACCATGTTATTTTTTCTCCTTTAGGTGCCCAGAGACCAAAAACAATAGTCGTTAACAATAGTCAACAATAGTCGTAAAATATATATATATATATATATATATATGTGTGTCTGTGAACACGATAACTCTCGTAAAAATGGTCCGATCAAGACCAAATTTGGTAGAGACGTGTATTCTTACAAATGCTCGGACGAGTTCGTAAACCAGACATATCGGTCAATGGAAACGGGTAGTTTGGGGGGGTTTTGTACCCCAAAATGGGGTTTTTTGCGTTTTACTCATGTAATTTTTTAAAATTTCTAATTTTATCTTTCACCATTAGAATCAGCTTAAGTACTTTGCTGCATTTAACAGCTTAACATTTTGCTTTATCAGCTTAGTACGTTGTATTTTGGGGCTCCAATGTTAATCTTATGGAGGATAAGGAAAAATTAATATTTCACTTATTAACGAATACTTTTGGATAAAACTTTATATTTAGCTTCATGTGGTTGAGGTTCATCCATTTATGCTTAAAAATCATAGTTTATGTGTTTATCATGGCAGCAAACCTGCATTCTCTTTTCCCATGTTATTCATATGGAGAATAGGCAAACCCCTTTATTTATGAACAGAAGTTGATGAAAGTTTGTATATATGTTAAAAATAAAAATTTTTGATAGTATAAATGCCTACTCTCAGTGTTCCTCACAGCAGCAAACCTGCACACTCTTTCCCATGTTAATCTTATGGAGAATAGGCTAATAATTCTCATGTTTATGGACAGATTTTTATAAAACTTTTCAAATATTATTGTTATTATATTGTTGATTTGGAAATTCGCTGAGTACGCAGGTCTGCTGCGACGGGGGTATTTTTTAGTTCTAACAATTATTTCACTGGGAACTTAATGTTTTGGGGGTTTGATTTTTATTCATGACTATCCATAGTCTTTTTGGTGATATATACTTATAAGATGAGCCATATATTATAAAGAGTGTTATATCAGTATTTGTTCAAAATTGGTCACAGCACATTTTAACCCACCCGCCAATGAGCCTGTCCATGACTTTAATTAGGTATTATTACTCTCTGGAAGAATTGTATTGTAAATGTCAAAGTTAACTTCTGTAGAAATGTAGAAATAAAGTTGTAAAAAAATGGAGGAAACCTCTCTTCTAATTCACAGATTTTTCATGGCGCCCTACATGAAAAATTGGTTTCTTAGCCGATTACCCCAGCTTCTTGCTTTACTTGCATGTGAAGCAATATGAGTCATAGCCGTGCGGATAAAGTCGCTCCAATCGTCGCTAAGGAATAACCTTAATGGCCCCAGGTAAAAGCTAAATTTACTGTCCACGATAAACACGTCTTACGTTTACGTTGTCAAGAGCGCCCAATGTTAATCTGTTGGAGATTTCTAAAAAAGTTATTTGAAACGGAGTTTTCAATAAAACTTGGTATGTACCATAAGATCACGTGACCCAAATAACTAGCTCAACAAGAAATTTGATGACTATTTTTGAAACATTAGAAAGTTATTTTAGTAAGCATTAAATAATATCGTGATAGTTGTATACTATATTAAAGGTAGGATTTATGTCTCATTAATTTACTATGTAAATATTAAGGGAGAAAGTATATTTCACTGATACTTTATATTTTTTGATCCAAAATCTGAGTAGGTAGGCTACTAATCGCTACTAAGGATGTAAGTACATTATTAGGAATACCAGGCGTTTTTGATGCAAAATGTTTCGTTTTGTGCCATTCGTTGTTAAAAAGCAAATAAAAAACTATAATGTCTGTCTTAAAAATATATGATATATAGAAATATATGGTACCTCAACACATGGGTGTATTGTTTGGAATAGGATCCTTCACTTGGCTCGTGACAGATCAACAAATTATTTTGGTTGATGTTTGTCAGTATTCATTAGTAGAACTCTTATTATCATTAAAAGAAATATAGATTATATAAAGCACCATGCAAGAGTCCATGATAATATTTCTCTCGTTTTAATTGAATATGATTAAACTGAAATATTAATTTCTTCGTTATTTACGCTCTGTTCTCCATTCCCAATAACAAAACAAATTAATTGTCATTGATTACTTCCAACCTTTAATTAAATACCTCAACTATGTGTTCACGACTGTCATGTTTAGTAGGTCTAATGGTGTCACAAAATTTACCTTATGTGTCATCATCGATGAAGACTCCTAACGTTTAACGATTTGTTTTTCTACATAATTTTTGGATAAGTTCAAATAGATTTAAACATTTAGGGTAAGTATAATATTGTTTTAATTGTATACTGTTGGATATTTCGATTAATTTACAAAAGGGAAGAAGCTAATACCATAGGTCTTATGGCACGACTTAAGCCCGGGACCATTTTATTCTTCGTTTTAAGATGCCCAGAGGTAAAAACAATAGTCGTTAAAAATTATATATATATATAGGTTTTATACAAGAAAGTTTTTTTTGCGTTTTTCGTATGTAATTTAAATTTTAAATGTACTCTATCTTTTACCATTAGAATCAACTTAAAAAACTAAACAATTTAGTTCTATCTATATGTAAGTTTTACTCTATCTCCAACGGTTATCGAGATATTAAAAAATCTAAACACAGTACATTGTATTTTGGGGCTCCAATGTTAACCTTAAGAAGGATAAGGAAAAATAAATATTTCACTTATCAAACTATATTTTTGGATAAAACTTGATATTTAGCTTCATCTGGTTGAGATCCATCAATTTATGTTTAAATTCATAGTTTATGTGTTTATCATGTCAGCTAACCTGCACTCTTTGGCCATGTTAATCATATGGAGAATAGGGAAGCTCATTTATTTATTGGACAGATGTTGATGAAACTTGGTATATAACAAAGTGCTTTAATATATATATATATATATATATATATATGCTTTTTATAAAATATAACAATGCTTTGAGTGTTCCTCACAGCAGCAAACCTTCATACTCTTTCCCGTGTTAATCTTATGGATAATAGATTAATAACAACAAATAATTCTCATATTTATCCACAGATATTGATAAAACTTGTCATATATTATTATTATTATATTATTGCTTTAAAAATTTGCTGAGTACACAGGTCTGCCGTCACGGGGGTATTTGACTTTGGACTTGCTAAAGGGAATAATTTCCTCCAGTAACAATTGTATTTATTGTATCGAGCCATAAGTGAATATTCATTTTCTAAATTCGGGTTGTTCCTAAAGGAATTGATTCAGAAAGAAAAACTGTTTGAGTTTGATTCTGGAAATTTTTAAAGGGAAACCCAATAAGCTGATGACACGAGACAGATTCAATAGAAAGAGTGATGTTATTGGGGCTTTGCCTGTGTTGGAACCAAAATAACAATGTTTGAATGTCTTCTCAAGTCTCTTTGTGCGCAATCCTATTAAACACTAAATCGCATTTGTAACTTCAGAGGGCAATATTTATGAAATGAAATGAAATGTAGAAGCCGAGTCCTAGCTTTGAATTATAACACAAATTATTGTATTAAACGCGGATAGTTTTAAGTATTCGTTTGATAATTATTATTCAAAACAATGATCATCAAAAATATAATTTGAACTTTTCATATCAAAAATCGAGCAACTGAAAAAAACTTACTTAGAGTACAAAGCCCTTACAATTTTTTAGTAATTTATGATTTTATATTTTTTTTCACAGTATGAATTTTAAGCAATTAAAAATAACATGATGTGTAATATATATAACTGGTTCATATTCATACATTATATTACATATTGTAGTATGAATTATACTATAACATAAGCAACCTTGTATTAATTTATTTGTACAACAGTCTTGTAGTAAGAGTAAGTATGTAGTTTTACATGAAGATGTGAAATGGACGTGTGAAACTATAATTTCACATTTAGAGTAAATATAAAGTGTATATTTATGTATATGTATATACATTTTTAATATTTAAGGATATATAAATGTTAAATAATATATGTATAGGCAATATGAGAAACGCATTGTTAATTATTCGACATCCGCGGTGGACACCCGACACCGGTAGTCACACTCAGCATTTTGCTCAGCATGACTGCCAGGGGGACTGACCGGAGATTCAACCAAGGCCAGCAACGAAATAAAAACAACAAAATAAAAAGGCACTGCCTTTTTATTATATTTTTTATTATTTTATTATATTATATTTTGTCCACCATGCATCTCTGATGAGTGGTCAATATTCAAATATCTGAGGGGGGAAAAAGAAAAGATTTGGGAAAATGAAGAGAGAGAGAAAGGCAGTGTGGAAGAAACCCTGGAAAGGAAAGGACTGGATTGGGGGGTGGACTGAGTAGCTCCTCGTGATATCCAGTTCCATCATCCGACATCTCTACCAACACGACATCCCCAGCAGCACGAGGACCTGGGGAAGAGGCCAAGGGCGAGAGGACGAGCGGCAGGAGCGGATCCCGACACCACCGGTTGAAGTTGAAGACCACTCTACGTCGTCGAGATCAACCTCACCCTCTTCAAGGAGAAAAATATCCTGACTTTATCTGTGGTATGTGAAATGGTCATTTTATAAAAGACTGTTGAGACAAATCAAAATACTAAAAATCAAATGATACATAAATTAATATAATTTTCAGATACAAAATAAATAATTTTTACAGTAAATTAATCAATTCATTTAAAATCAATTTACTAAATTTCAATTTTGTTTTATGTCAATCTATTTTATATTGCTGTGTATTTGATGGACCTTTTTATACATAGTGAAATGTTTACATGTATATTAAAATTAGTATTGATAGTAGTAGATTAGTATTCAAGTATTGATATATTGTTCGTAAAAAACAAGTGGAAGTGGCATTTATTTTTTGTTTTAATAGGTATATATTATACTTTATTGTTGTAAGTGGATATTAATTCGTATTTCATGTTTCTATAAAAAATAAACATATAATCATTGGTCTGAAGTTGGTTCAATTGGTCTCCTGATCATCCCCCACCTGCCAAGAGAGTCAAAAATACTATTTCAGTGGAAAAATACTTTACACGTTTTACATGAAGATGTGAAATGGACGTGTAAAGTCTCCAGTCAGTTATAGGGAGCATTCCGAAATGACTTTTTAATGGAGTGGGATCGAAGGTAATGTAGTCATTGAGCTCAAAGCTATTGTTTAAATATTATAGTGCGTAGCTATATTGTAAATAAACCACCAATGGAAAACTCCTTTGTGGTTTCGTAACGTTTTGATTAACAATACTACTGACATTTCAGCAGAATATATTCATAGTATTTGAATGGAATTGCATTTGCTAATTATGATCAATACAGTAAGAATATTTTCTGATGGTTCAACATTTGTCTATTCTTTTGTATTGGAGCTAGTAATAACAATGTTACTGATGACAAAGGTCTTTCAGATCAAAGAGAGGGGTTAAAGCCAAAACAGTCCGTCTGATGACTGTACCATACATGAGAGCGTCATTACTCTTATGCAGTTTAGTAAACTAATAATGAGATAGGTATTGATGAAGGTGAAATGATTTTCTCATATTTGAGTTGGTATGAAAGCTTTTAAGAGAAAAAAATTGTTTCAGGATGTTCACCCAAACTGAAATTCGGGTGAACTTAAAAGCTGATATACGTTAAGACATCGTTACAACGATGTCTAAAAAACTAATGAAACGATGATATGAAATACGTTAAAATCGTTAAATTTAGTGATCCACAAGACAAAAAGGCTAATTCCAAGGCTTATAAAATAATTATGTGTATAAAATATGTTCAAATTATGTTTCCTACCCCAAAAACAACTAAAATTGTAATATCCTAAAAGATGAATGTTCGCCACTATTTTAGAAATGTTTTAAGAATTTCGAATACACTGTGAGACACTGCTTAAGATTAGGCAAATGAAAAACATTTTAATAAAAATACAAATGTGGCATTGAGCTGTCATTTTATCCAATATTGTCAAACCACGCAATTAACAATATTTCACTATCTTCTCAACGACGTGATAATATCCCGCATGTAGAGTTACAACAATTAGTAGGTCTAACCTAAGTCCCCGAAGTAATTCGTCATTCCGAGACCAATACATCACCCGACACCCTGTAGTGACACTTGAGGAACGATCTATGCACCCTTTGTCTTATATACCTATATTTATGGATTGTGTTCCAAAACTATCTAGAATACTTACAACAAATTGTTGACGTTTTATTCTGGACCCAGCAGTGTTTTGTATATTAGTAAATAAATAAAATTCCTGAATACCTAATCAATTTTCATCTCTATAAAACTTGCCGTAACTTCCTTGAGGGTTTCAAATATGGAACAAAAGCAGAGTGAAAGTGCAGTTCGCCTACAATAAGACTTTACCGGCCTTCTTAGACTTGGTTTGGTGGTTCGGACCCGTGGGTGCGACGTATTCTGTCGCCTCAAACAAGGTGTACTTGTTAAATATTGATCATTTTTTGTTAAGAATTTAATATGTTATGACGCAGTTGCAAGAAGTTTTTTATAGTTTAATTTTTAATTAAAATGGTTAATAGTTTTTGATCAAATTTCTTAAGTTTAACATTCAATTATATTTTTTTATTTAGTTTTATTTATCTTTTTTTCTATATGCATGTTTGTTTGTTGTGGGAAGTAAACGCGAAAACAAGTTTGTATTTACCTCCCTGTGGGAAATAGGTTGGATCATGGATGCGTCTGAAGGGAATGTTTTCAGCTTAACAGTTGTCTTATGTTTCAAGTTTTGGTCGTTCAAATTGCTAACACCCCCCTCCCTAGAGCTAAGACATACCCATGTCAACGCTGAACCGACCGGTTTGAAATATATCTTAAACTCGTAAGCTTAGTCATTTCCTTGAAATCTTCTCAGATACGCCCCATAAACGTCCTAGGTTTCAATATTTTATTTTTTTTTAAGAATATCAATGAGTTGACATCTCACGATGTTCAGTTCCATTGAAGCAGGAGAGAAGAATAACTTCTACTTGAACTCAAACCCTGCTACAAAGATCGTGACGTTACAACCGACGTCAAATCTCGATTAAAACTACTTAAATGTCAACAGCTGTGTACACTCAAATTTGACGGTTCAAGAAGAAGAAGAAAAACCTGCCGTGACCGTCCTAGGTTTCAATGTTTACATTTTCTAATTTCAATATCCGTTTACACTACATTTTGACAGTTCGGGAAGAAGAAGAAATAAAGTTCATTTTTACAGATAAACTACTGGATCGAAATTAGTGATTAAATTATTAGATCGAAATAGTGGAATGGTAAAGTTTTCTTCCGATGCCTGCCTCTCTTACGTTAATCCTTATCCTTTCCTAATATTAGTTAACATGTGTTACTTTGTCATGTTTTAGACACTAGTATTTTATTATTTTGTAAACAATAAATATTAATTCACAATTTAATGTATCATTACACCTCTCAGCCTTTTGACATGGATAAGTCTTAGCTCTGGGGGGGAGGGTGTTGGCTTTTGGTTAAAGACGTCATAGTTTTAAGAACAGATGTTTAGATGAACTGAAAACTTTCCCTTTAAAGTTTCTCAAACAGGGTTAAAAATATTCCAGAAACATATGATAACTTAATAGCCATACTAATAAATTTACTAACTATATTTCTGTTCCACTGTAGTGCCAAGTGTTTGGGAGTACTGCTATCTCTGGTTATACTGTACTATACTAACACTTCGTAATGTATTTGCTATACTTTATATTTGATTATATAACCAATATCATGTTATGTAATGTTATCAAGTCTGTGATAGATATAAGCTCTAGCATATGACCATATATTACAAGTTTAAACAGTACACAGTTTTTGTTCCGATTATTTTAAATTGTGTAAAAATAAATGGTTGTTGAAACATACGAGTATTCAAAATGTAAGTGATAAACTATATTATATGTCAAAATTATTTTTATTATTCTTGTAAATTCTCTGATGGGAAACGTCAAGAAATCCAAATGTTCGCCTTGTCCTTGTTGTATTTGTTGCATCCGCAGTCGATCCAAGTGATGCCAGGCGCGACAACAACGTGTTTAACAAGTTGCTGTCACGCGCTCACTGACATTCGTCACTCACTTTAATTACCTTCTCGTCAAACTGACTGATCTGATCTGCTTCGTTGAAACGTTCAAGCTAAACCTTTCGAATACGTTTATACAAATTGCAACAAAGACAAGTATGATAAAACTCATCCTTTCTACACAATAGTGTTTTAAAACATTCTATTTTTAAGTTTCATGCAAAATATGAATCATTTCAATAACATTCTTTGAGTATGGGACATGTGGGCGAGTATAGAACGGCATTACACCGAACAGACAATAGTATTGTTTGTGCTGATTATGGTTCTTGATTTCTTAAACTAAGCCTATACATTTAATTATAAAGTTAATTTTTAATAAAGTACTCACAAAATATGTTGCAATACTTTACCATAGCATGACAAAACAGTGTCTCCGTTCTGACAATGCAGTACGAATCAAACATTTACAATGAATTTGTCAGTGTAGGTAGAAATGTTATAAGTATTTTCCATTCAGGTTTAAAAATTAAAGTCGTATGGTAAGTACGACTACAGCCTCGTGCTTCATGCTGCGTTATTACTCATATCATGAAAGTTTAAACAATTTCTCAAATTTGTACTGTAATACTTCTATTTACAATAATATTGCGGTTGTAAGTACAGCAGCACAAAGACCACTGTAAAGTTTGACTTAAAATCAACACAATATGAATAGTTATATAAAAAATAACTATGTGACATAGATGTTAATTGCTAAAAAAATAGCCCTCATATTGAAATCAGTATCGCGAGATGTATTTTGCATTTTACAAATTCATTAATTTGGACCAAAGTTGAGCAGAGTTAATGCGAAACCATGTCACTGTTCATTTACTTTACAAAGTTAAAGCGGTTTAGGTTCTCTACTTAAGCAAACCTAATTTGTTTAAGACAGTCGGCTTTGTCCATGTCGTTCCTTTGCCTCTTTGTTCTAGCTTATTTTGTATTCATTTGACAATTACATTTCATAGTATGTATACTATCTGTTTACTAACTTAGCAAATAACACCAAACTAGTTAAATATGAAATTTTTATACGTAAATATCTTCCAAATTATAATAAATATTTGGAGGTTTACTGATAAGATAAATTCCCTGCAAAAACAAAATTGAATATTAATTTGTTAGAATATATGAAATATAGTGAATATAAACGTATATGAATATTGTTGTCGAGTATTTTATTTGATTAAAAATGCTATCTTAAACATTCTCCTTAGATACAATACCTTCGTCCTTCAATTCTTAATGAAGTCAACAGGTGACTAGTTTCGGGACTCTATTGGCCGTTCCATTTGACGGTGACGAAGACCAGTTGTCATCATCGGTGTGTGGCCAGCCCAACGTGTTAATGTGAAACGTGTGGCACATTCAACATTAACGTGTGTTAATATTGAATGTGCCCAACGTGAAAAAGAATTAAGTGTTTACTGTGTTGTTTTCATTTATTTAGTGACAACTTGTAATGAATAACTGATAAGATTTGAAAATGGGACTGTAGAGTCCCGAAACTAGTCGCTTTCTGACTACATTAAGAACTGAAGAACGAAGGTATTGAAATAAACCGAATTGTTTATAGAAATACGTTTGGGAGTATTCTTGGTTATTAAACAGAGAAGAATTTAACGAAGCTGTTAAGTGTTTTATGAGCTAAAATAATAAAATAAATTATCTCAAAATGATTTATATTACCACTTAGTAAATTAAGAAAGGTATTTCCATCTTTTAGCTTGAAATTCCTTTATAAAAACCTTTGATAAAATCAAACGCTCTTTTTAATATGTAATCAATCTAATTTATTCAAAGAGAGTATTTGAAAATGCAGTTTTAATAGCAATAATTGGAAATTGGAATCAATAAGGTCCAATTAATGTTTAGTCTCGATTTAGAATTTAACCGTCACAGTTTTATAAGGTATTGAAATATTAATGGTGGGTCAAATGCATTTTTGAAGAACTGAATTAGGTGATTATTATACTTTTGGCAACGTAAATAACTAGAGACCCTATTTATCTAACGAGATAACCAATTAAAGCACCAAGAAATGAAATAATTCAAAGTTTGAGTTTCATAAGTTTAAAAGCCCTATGGAAAATTTTAGTTTGTTGCGTAATTATGGAACAAAGGAATCAACCGTATATTCAAAACTAATAATAAGCAATGTGTCCGCGAAACAAAGGAAAACGTTTAAGCTGATCAAAAATACATCCATTTGTTGTGTCAGTATAATATACCTTGAAGGCAGTGAGTGATATGTACTATTATACTATTGTTAAACCACGTGTGCCCTAGCAACGAAAAACGTTGCAACAAAAGCGTCTGGTGTCATTAGCTATGCAATTTTAAGGGGTTTACTAAATGATGTATCTGGAACAAACTCATTGAGTTTGTTCGCAATTTATAGATACTTTGAAAACTACAAAGTTAATGAACTATTGTTTATTCATAACGAAGGGATCATTAACTATGAATACAAACTTAATTTACTCTTCATTTTTATGAAAAAATGATCATACGTGTTTGTTTTTGAACAATGATAATGAGCGTTTTGTTCGGTTTTTGACGGAATGTTATATCGGAGGGTATTAAATTGTAGGCTAACCATCGTATTTTTATTTTTATTTATTATTATTTTTTACTACCATAAGTTTAGACTAAACATCTTAGTTCATTGTTTGTAAAGTGTAGGGCTTAAGTGTTACATAATCCAAAATGATATAGCTAAGGCGATTTTACAATTAATTATACACGATGGTTTTAAGTCTCTTCCAACCTACTTGTTACTACAATTTATAATGAGAGTGATTTTTAATCATGGAGTTCATTAAATATGTACATAAACTTTAGAGTGTTTAAAAATATTGGTAGTACCTGAAATCCAAGATGTAGGAGACAACTTTAAATTTCATAAAGAGTAGCTGGTCATGTGAAATACAAGTATCAAATAACATGCCTTTCTCCCTGGAATACAGTGCCGCGATTGAAATTCAAAAGGGTTGTATTTTCCGGATATACATAGGGTTAGAATGTAGGATTTTACATGAAAGTTCTCATTAGAAGCATATCATGCGACATAAGAAATAGCACTGTTTTCACTCCCTGAATACATTTTTTTTAATACAGTAATGCAATCAAAATTATTTAAGATTTCAGCATTTTCAAAGTATCCAGAACTAGCATAAAGGAGTCAACACAAGTTTTTTCATAGGAAGCAAGTCATGTGACATATCAATTAGCCTTGCCACCTATCTTAAACAAAGGTATTTATCTCTATGCAGAGATGGTTTGATTTAAAAAAAAATCTTCCTAGAAGTTGGTTAGGTCATGATACATAGGTTAGCCTTCACACTCGCCAGACCTTGCCCAGTAGATTTTTACTTGTAGGGCTATATTGAAACAAGGGTTTACACTAAGAGAATGTTGGCTATTAATTTTTGAAAACAAGTATTTACTTCCTTTGGAATATAGCTTAGATCATGGAGGTTAGATTGGAGGATTTAAAATTAGGCTAACCACAGTATTTGTATTATTCTTTTATTCATTACAAAAAGCTAAAGGGAATGTTTTTAGTTCCTGTAAACATCTGCACTTATGACCATATGACATAACTTCATACGAAATATTTTGGTCTGACAGATTGTCAATACCCTCCAGAGCTAATTCATATCCATTGCAAAGGTCCAGTATTTTTTTTTAAATTTCATTTTATATTAGGTGAAATATCGTGATAAGCACTATTTACAAATGGTGTAACACGGTGAGAGAAAGAAGAATAACATGAAAAAATATGATTACAAGATTGGACCAACTGATCTAAATTCAGAATTCTAACAGAAAACAAAGCAAACCATTTACAAACAGCTAGTTAAGGGAGGATCAGAGATGTGATTGATAGAAATACACCTGAGGTTTTTCATACGTTGGGGAGGAAGTGACATTTCGTGTGTACCTCACGGAGCTTATGTTAAGCTCCAATAAACCTTTTGTGCTGTAAGCCTATTAAGAGTTACATAAACTTAAAGAGCAAGCCATATGTAACTTTATATAACTTACAACAACAATCAACAATATCAACTTACATTGAAAACCGTGAAGGAAGAAATTTACTTTTGACATAGTGTTAATATATATTTTTTAGTGTTACATTATTATTGGGACTCACGGTATATTGAAAAATTTAGTTATCTTCAGTCATAAATTGTACGAAATGACTCGTGTAACCAATAATTTGGTGTAATTTAAATCACATTACACTATACAATAGCAAACAAATTTTTATTGTTAGCTGCTGTTAGGTCAGAACCCACGTTCATAATCCATTATCAATAAATTGTACTCTTGGTTATCACCTCCTTCACACAAGAAGGAACATTGCTTCTTATAAGGATATAATTGTGAAGACAAGTGAAAGAAAGCAATCTATCTGCAAATAGATACCGCCGGGAAACTGCACGGACGTCTTCTCTGCCTTTGAGAGGGAAACACAAGTAAAGTATTCAACATTTTTTCTTTGTCATGGTTGATCGTAATAGAAAATTTTATTTTATCCATCGATAATCTACAAAAAATAATCAATAATTTTTTCCAAAATATATTCGTAAAAATCATTCTTAAAGGATTAATACATTATTGAATCCAATAAAAGTTTAATTGAGTATTTACGTTTCTCATTTAAATTAAATCCGAATGAACACAACTTATATAAATAAAAAGGGTATACGTTTTGTATGCATTATCGTAAAGGCGGACATTTTGATAAAAAGCCAAACAGTAAACAAGGTTTCCAGTTAAGTGTTTGGATGACGAATTGTTCCGTTGAACTTGCCTCCAGATACGGCCTGAAACTGACTTCACTCGGATAGATTGTGGCGTCTTATACAACATGATAAATCTTTACCAGCCTTGCTACTCGTCTCGTCCAGATAACATTATTTATGATAGAATCCCCTTTTATACTTGAAATACAATTTGTGCTGATACCGCCTTTGCTTAAGTGTTTGTATAGTAAGAAAGAAACGAAAACGTTCACACGAAGCTCGAGGAGATAGATTGGTTTGTAGGTTAAAACAGAAGATAAATTATCCAAGTATTATATATATATTTATACATATACTTGGCCGTCACCTAAAATGGAATAAACACATAGAAGTGGTTAAAAATAAGGTCAGGAAATATATTTTTGTTTTCAGGCAATTGCATGGAAAATTACCATTTAAAGAAATCAAAATTACATAATATTTTGCATGTGTCCAGTCTCTGATATCACTTGTAATTACAAACTTGGTGAGAGTGTTTGAAAAGTCTGCTAGAACCGCTGAACATTCTTAAAAAATAGGTTTTAAAAGTTGGAATTGGTAAAGGTTAAAAGATTTCCGACTGACGCCCTGTTTAAAGAATCATTAGTTCTAAACATTCGCCAACTTTATATTTAATGTATACTAATTAACATATTCAAGAATTGTAATAACATTTTTCAAGATATTTCCCAACACTACAATACAAGGCACTCTTCTAGGATTAAAATATCTACGCCACAGTCGAATAACGCTTATTCTTCAACTAACTCCATTTATATTTCTCACACTGTTTTCCGAAATACTGTATTTAATATTATTTTTTAAAACAATTTTCATTTAAATTTAAACACATTCAAATTTCGGGACAAGGAGTGGCTTCGAAAATTAAACTTAGACGAGGCTGGTGTTATCATCACGGCGGCTTACCAGCGTGCTAGACCCGACCTTTGACCCACGCACCTGACTCTCGACCCTTGACCCACGCATCTGACTCTCGACCCTTGACCCACGCACCTGACTCTCGACCCTTGACCCACGCACCTGACTCTCGACCCTTGATCCACGCACCTGACTCTCGACCCTTGACCCACGCACCTGACTCTCGACCCTTGACCCACGCATCTGACTCTCAACCCTTGACCCACGCACCTGACTCTCGACCCTTGACCCACGCACCTGACTCTCGACCCTTGACCCACGCACCTGACTCTCGACCCTTGATCCACGCACCTGAATCTCGACCCTTGACCCACGCACCTGACTCTCGACCCTTGACCCACGCACCTGACTCTCGACCCTTGATCCACGCACCTGACTCTCGACCCTTGACCCACGCACCTGACTCTCGACCCTTGACCCACGCACCTGACTCTCGACCCTTGACCCACGCACCTGACTCTCGACCCTTGACCCACACACGTGCTAATCGATTGGTTGATTGATTGAATTTGATTTGATTGAAAATTGATTCGATTTTAAATAGGGAATTATTTAGTTCCAAACAATATTGGTTTAGAATAGGGGTTAGTAAAGAAATGACTATTTTAGATTCTATTGGCAAGATAAATGATGACATTAACAATAATAAATATGTAAACAGGCTTATCTTGTATATTAAAAAAACGTCAGATACAGTGAACCACGAGACTTTGTTTGGTAAATTATATGGTTAAATGTACGTAGTACTTCTTATCATAGTAACTATTTTATTACTATAATCATTAAATTAGTAAAAATGACGGACTTGAATTTTATAAATATTTCTATAATTTTGTGGAAATTTTGAGTTTATTTTGTTTTTAAGTACTATTTTTTTATTATTCATGCAACCTATGAAGGATAAATTGTTCTATTTAATTGTAAGTTGAAAGAACCAAGAAAAGCATTACTTTTATTATGACCCAATTGTGGTCGGTGTATTTTGTCAGACACCGCAAGTTTTATAGTCAATTTTGTTGGGTTAATTATTTATATAAATATCCCCGTCACAGCAGACCTGCGTAGCCAGTGAATCTACAAATCAATGACAATATATAACATGTTTGATCAACATCCGTGAAAAATAAATGAGTTTGCCTATCCTCCTTAGCATAGAGCAAAACTTAAAAAAACTAAAATTTGTAATTTTTGAGCTGGTTCTAAATATTGTAAAAGAGCAAATTTCAAATTTGGAAAAATTATATGTCCAAAAAACTCATTTTTTGGGTACAAAACCCAACCCGAAATACCCTTTCCGATTGAACAAAAGCAGTTTGTTCAATCGGAAGGGTATTTCGGGTTGGGTTTTTGTACCCAAAAAATGAGTTTATATATATATATATATATATTGTTATTAATTAAATAAGAAACATAGTACCCTTCTAAGAAAGAGATTTAAAATAAGCTTGATTACCTAAGCTTGATAAGCTTGTTGACTTAAAAGTCAAAACATGTCGCTTAAAATTAAACTTTTTATGGGTTTTAGACTGTAATAACATATTATAAAAGTAGCACAATACACAGATTCTCGTATTTAAAAACAATGTTTAGATGTTTTGTTATGTACAATAGAATGTTTTGTTTTATGGAATTAAAGAGTATTATTTTATATATATATTTTTAGATATTGTTTTGATAATCACTACGAAAAATGACATGGTCCTGGGTTTAGGTCTTATCGTGAGTCCTACGGTATAGCTTCTTCCCTGTGGGTAATACGCTAAAAGAGACTTAATACTCTTTTCACTTGTATATCGTTCACAAGAGCAACTTCTTATAGTACACCTTTTCTAGCAGCTATAACGAAACAACGGCAAATCATTGACAACATTGCGATATGAAATACGAATTATCATATTATGCTTTCTTCATTGTAAATAATATACATTTAATAAGTATTATATCACACAATATAAAAATAAAATGAGTTAAAAACCAATTTGAATCTATAATATTGTTCCTATAACTATAAATATGTTCAATTCATATTTTACTTGATTGCGTTTTTTCTACTTCAAAATGGCGTTATGCTTTCCAGCTACTTGGAGGTCACGTATTGTGAATAGTTATGAGCGACGGTCGGCGGTCCCCGGTGTGGATGAATGTCCGCACTATTGAATAATACGTTCAAATAAATAGAACAAATAAAAACAAATACGTTTAAAAACAAATTTGAATCTATAATATTGTTCCTATACCTATAAATATGTTCAATTCATATTTTACTTGATTGCGTTATAGGATACTACTTCATCGACGGTGGCGTGTCTTGTAATCCAGCTACTTGGAGGTCACGTATTGTGAATAGTTATGAGCGACGGTCGGCGGTCCCAGGTGTGGATGAATGTCCGCACTATTGAATAATACGTTCGTATTCCAGAGGCACAATTGTGGTTCGGATTCCACGTTAAACTATAGGTCTCTTAGATGCCATTGGATGTTGGGCTACTAGTTAACAGTCCTGTCTAAGGATCATGTCAGCCTTAGTCAGTAACAAAGGCCAAAGTAATGTTAGAAGCCTAATTTGTACGATTTCAGAAGAGTAATAATGATAGGAAACATGCCTTGAAAAGTATCCCTTTCAAGGTAAAATTTGTAAAATACCCAAGAAAAAAAGTTTATATATACTTCCCTGTGAAAAATAGGTCAGATCATGGATATGTCTAAAGGGAATGGTTTCAGTTCATCTAAACAGCTGTTCTTATTCTTTTATATTAACAATTCAATACAATAGCTCTGGTAGTTTCTATGGAAACCTGTTACATGTTTTCCATCTTACAAATCGCCGACACCCCCCCCAGAGCTAAGACATATCCATGCCAATAAGTAATACTAGTATAAAAATAATACAAGGTGGTCGTGCAAATTAAATAAAAGTGTTGTCTTTGTGAAACAAAAACGTGTCGTCTAATGTAATCTCACACGGCCGTGGTGACGTCTCTAAGAGTGCGAGGATGCGACAAACTGTGTTTAACGCTATCAACAAGACACGTGTGTTATACACTTGGCTCAACCAATCACTCAATACTCTCGTACTCTGAACGTGATATTTATCTTTTTTCAGTGCACCGTACATCTTGAGGCATTTGACAATATGACATAATGACATATTTAGCCTACTTTTACTTAAAATGTGCTTGTACTTTAACTGTAATTAACTGTACTTATTTGTAATTAACTTGTACTTTAAAATGTGGTCTGTATTGCAGTATATGATTGAAGATTTTGACATGGATATGTAATTATGTAACGTATATACTTATATATGTAACGGGTTTTAAAATAAAGGGAAATAACGCTTGTGACGTAGTGTAACACTGAATTAACCAACTTCAATTGCCCTGAGCCAGGTCGTCTTCACCGTCCGTAGCTATAGCCTCAGTAGCCGTTACTCGAAACATGACTACCTGTCAACACATGTTGCCCTAGAGAGGTATTTAGTTATTTATCTAACCATGCGGTTCTGTTATACGCTATAAATATTCTTATCAAGTGAACTTTCATGGAATCTCTGCCATTTAATTACGTAAAATTTAACCTATTTATTTTATTATTGCATTTATGAAAATCAAATCTTAGATCCTTCAAATAATCCCAGCCAGTCTCGGTAGTACAGTTTTAAGTAACATGAATTAGGGTGTTATGGTAAAAAAAGATTTTGCTGATTCATAGTCAGTATAGTCAAAAACGTAAGGCATTGACTCAAGTCTTCTTTCTAGATATATAATATATTTATAATAGCTTATATAATATATAATAATATAATTTATATTATATAATATATTTCTGGAATGGCTACAAAACTTTGGATACTTGTAAGCACTTGTATATCGTAGACCTATAATAATAGAAAATAAAAATAATAGTCAAATGTCATTTCCGTATAATAATAATAATGATCTTGTAATTAAATGATATCGTTACATCTAGTTATAAATTGAAATGTGTAGTTCCACATTAAATCAGCGATCCCCTCCCAAACGTAACTTAGTTAAGTTATTAATATAAAGTGCTTTGCGGGGCTAGGTTTTTTATACCTCAACTGCCCTTCACCGTTCATTAACGGTCGAAGGGGACCGCTCATTATTTGACAGGAGTCGCCGGCCACAACCAGCAACCTTTGACACACTGCACACATGCAGGTAGCCATGTTGGTTATTGATAGTATAAAACAATTAATTGAAAACTATAAAAAATATAAATAGTATATTAAACTCCACCGAACTCTGTAAATGTTTGATGTTGTTCAACATACTGAGAGGACTTGGTTTCCACCCCAAACTCTAAAATACCTTGTTTCTAGTATCCGATTAAAATTTTACGTCTATATTTTTAAACCTCAAAACAGGCTTTTTTCCAATTTTCTTCAAGAGAATTGAACAATTGTTATCTCATTTGAATCATCATATACATGTGATGTAATAAAAATGTGGATTTGTTTTGTTTTGAAGAGTTAGGAAACAACATTTTTGAATTTTAACTCGTTAAAGTATTAATGAACTAGAAACATGATTGTAACAATGAACGTTCATAGATGTTATTAATAAATTGCCATAAATAATTTTAGGCCATTATTTTATTAATAAAAATAGATCGCAATACTTCATTACAGTATGCTACAATTTCACCAGAATATTTTAAGCCAGGAAACATTACGGCGATATTCCTCTTATGGCACTTATCGCAGTGAGAGCAAAGCACATAACGCGCGTGTTGCGGTAAACATAAGACCAAGGGCAAGGTAAATATAGGAAACGCTGGCGTTCTGAAAGTACGGAATAATAAAATACACGTTCGTAACTGCTTATAAAAACTAAATATAAGTTAATCTTCACTCTGATTAACATAAACACGTTCAGTAAGTTCATGATATAGTTATTAGGAATGCCGGAAAGTTAGCATTAAAAAATATTTCAAAACAAATAAGTATATAAGATTTTACTAAACAAACTTATTTAGCAATCGTGAATATTGTGCAATAGAAGAAACTAACTGTTGGTCGTAGTTAATAATGGTTAATGTATAATCCTGTGATATACGTAATCCGTTTCTAAAAAATCTTATCTGATAGTCACCAATATTAATTTTTTAAAGACATAATTATTTAATATTAACATTTAACATAATTATTATTAGTTATTAAATATATCTGTTTTGGTCGGTTATTTGATTAAGATATTGTAAAATACTTAAGTTTGAATTAATTTAATTTCACTGGTAAAAGTAAATTACAGTTTTATTGAATAGTCTAGATTAAATATTTTATAACAAACAATTTAAAATAAAGTAAATATCATTCATTTTTTACAATCAGTAACTAAACCAATTAAATAAATGTAAAAATTTATAGCTGTATGTAAATAAATTATAAAACATTTAATTAAAAGTTGTGTTAGTAAGGAAAGAGGTACCGTGAATAAATTATAATGATGAGCCAGGCAGACAAAACTGGGGCGAGACAGTTTTTCTTCTCTCGCCATTTGTTTGGAAATGCAGTATTTTGCGCATTTACCGACGCCAGCTTCATTCACAAACGTCATGGAGTTGTTTAATTGGTGAATATAGTATGTTAGCTCTTGTCTCTTGTCGTATTTAAAATTTAAGATTACCAACCTTCATGCCGTTTAAAATAACATTTCATGATAGTCAAAGAAAAAAATTGATACATTTTTAGAAGCATCAAGTAGCATTTGATTCCAGGTAGAGTACTTAGAAGTAAGAAATATCTAATATTATATCAATATCTCGTGTCTTAAAGAACTACCTACCAATTATTATTTTTAACACTTTTGAGTAATAATAGCTAGTACAAATTAAACAGAAACAATTAATTAGAAACATTTTTAGTAACAAGTTTTTTTACACTGTTAATTAACCATTGTTAATTTTAGACTATGGCATACTGCACTACCTTCAGGGAAATTTCTAACGAAAGTGAGGAAAATAAACTAGCTCGTTTAACCATTTACTTAAACTAGTAGCTATAACAACTTCAATCTACGGAGGCTCTTTGGGTTCATTGTGTGGTTCCTGTCTGGACAAACTGAGAAGCATCAGGTGATGAGAAACTGTTTATCACTATATTACCGAGATAGGGAAAACATACGTTCAGAAGTTCACAAATTCCCTGTTCTAGCTCAGATTAATTATAGAAGCTCACGCTCTGTTGACGAAACATGATTGAGGAAAGTCTACGTTAAAACAGCTTTTTCCTGATTTAATATATTTGTGATAATTTGATACACAATATGCATGTTGTTTCTAAACTATTTGCTCCCCTTTTGTAAATTTGTTACTTGTATGAACATATAAACATTTTACAATTAAACGGGTCTAAGGTGCCTTTTTTCGTCTGTCTGTATGTATTTTCTTACAAATTTCGAAAAAATCGTAGTCTATTTCACGTAGAAATCTGAAATCCGGTATAAAACTGTAAACTAACTCCACAAATGAGTGTGAAAAATTAAAATTCTTATTAGATCCGAATTAAAATGGAGGCTCTTTAAAATAATAAAATTAAAATATCTGTAAAATATGTAACATTAAGCAAAAAACAATGTATCATAAAAGTTCATTTTTTAATGCAAATCTAATGGTATCTTAATAATTGAGACAATTGGATGATAAATAACCAAATTATAAAACTGTATACATATGCTTGCAGTATGTATACAGCAAGTATACAGCAAGAACTATTACATTTGCAGTTATTTGTAAAAAGTGCAATAATTTGGTTATCTATTATGTGATTGTCTTAAGTATGATAACTCTGAATTTGCATTTATAGGACAAAATGAAAATTGTATACCTTGGTTTTTAACTTAATGTAAGCCATTTCCAAATATAAAAATTTGATTATTTTAAAGAGCCGCCATTTTGAAATAAGTTCGACTAAAATATTTCATTGTTGTACACTCATTTGTGGAGTTAGATGACAGATTCAAATAGGATTCAAAGTTCCTATGTGAAGGAGATTACGATTTATTGTTTTACGAAATCCGCAAAACACAGAAAATATACAGGCAGAGAGTTTTAAAACAAGTCACCGTAGTAGACCCATGTTAGTATTGTAAAATATGTTTGCCTTGATACAAATACCAAATATACAAAAGAGAACTAGATAGTTCAGAAACACTCTATATATATAATTTTGAGGAAAATTATTCAGGGAGTAATCAATGAAATGTATTTACTGGACTCACATGGTAATCCCACTAGACTAGTTACCGCACGGGAATAACTACACTCGTCGGTAAACATACATTTCCCGAACTTTATTCAATTATGTCAGGGGTTTGTTTAGAGAAAGTTTCCTTTAATTCTCTGCAGTAAGGCTAAAATTAATAATAAGGGAGGCGGGAAGCGCGATACAATCAATCCTTAATCCTAAATCCTAAGCCTATAAGCCTTGGTGACAGACGTTTGAGTTTCTTCAATATATCACTGTTTTGGATCAGAATACATTTAGGTTAGGGATTAGGTCAAGTAATCGTTTTGACCCAACAACTCTAAAAGTACGATACATATGTAATGAAAGCTAATTTATTTCCACACTCTATATTAGCGTGAAATTCAGACACAGTTTTATCACGTGGAAACCTTATATTTTGTTCCCTGTATCATACTCAATATAAAAATGTTTACATGTACTTCCCAGTAGGAAATAGGTTAGATTATGGATATGTCTAAAGATAATGTTTTCACTTCATCTAAACAGATGTTCTTATTCTTTTATATTAAAAATTCAATACAACAGCTCTGGTGGTTTTTTTGGAAACCCGTTACATATTTTCCATCTTAAAAATTGCCAACATCCCCCAGAGCTAAGACATATTCATGTCAAAAAAGGTTTGCCACCTTCACATTTTTGGAGGTAATGAAAATCCAAGATGGCGTACAGTATTGCCAATGACTGCAAACATATATTTAGTTAGCCATTTTTCTCATTATACTATATTAAATTACTTTTGAAATATTTTAATAGGTACACTGTTGTTAAATAGCTATCACGTAATTTCATTATGTTGTCGGTCATCGGGTTAGTGGGGTTTTGTATCTCAAAATAGAGATGTTATGTATGTATAATTTACAAAAAACATAAACTTTAACCAGTACCTTCAGACTCAGCTGAAAATAAATGAATATTTCTTATTTTAAATATTCTAATAATAATACTAATATTCTAATATTAAGTTTTAAATATTCACTCTATGTCAATAGGTAACTGAGATACAGAAACTGGTAAACACAGGCTGTCTTTTGGATTCCCAATTTAGTTTTAAAGGGAAGAGCTCGCTTGTTATTTGAAATATTGAAATGAAACTTGGTATACAGCTTCATATAGTTAAGTTGAAATAATATATGTTGATAATTAATTCTAAGTACCTGGTGACCGAGCTTTGCTCGTTTAGAATAATACATGTATTATAAAAATTAAAACACATTTATTACTCAATGAAAACATTTATGTGGTTAAAATAAAACCGATTTAATACACCATAATTAATATAGCACTGAACAAAAAGTATTGCCCCTGACGGATTTAGAACACGCAACCTTCGTGTTACGAGGCCAACACGCTACCGCTGGACCACGGCGTCTGCCAAATGAGCGACGCCGGTTAAGGTGTTTTAGCCAACCTCAATCGTTTTAGCCGATCATTTAGGCCTACCGTTTAACTATCCATACAGTTATTATTAGCCTGTGACTAACTGATTTTGATATAAACGGAATGAGGATTGAAAAGCAAAAGAGAAATTTAATTTACACATATTAATTGGTTTGTTACAGTGGCTTCAAGCAATACAACAAAAATACGTTTTCTATCAAAACACGGAAGATTTTGGAAATACTCTTTCCTGCTTTTATATTCCAATTTATGAAAAACCTCTATTCACATATTGTTCCCCGCCGTCTTCAATCAAGAACTGTCAAACGGTTATAAACAGCTGTTTTGGTTTGTATTGTTTACATTTTATTCTCCATAAGCGTAATGTTAAATTTTTAGATTTTAAACTTAATATTACAAGAAAACACGAATTTTCCTGGACATTAGACCTATCTAGAATTTATTTTCTACTCGGAAATCAGTTATTTCCAAAATTTAAAGAAATTCCTTAGTGCCGTTTTCGAGATTCGTGTGCAAATATATATATCGTATAGCTCGTATTATAGTATTGGATAACTTTTGAACCATTTGTTTTGTAGAAAGGCGGGTCGCGGTTAGTATATTACCTCAGACCTTAATAACTATTAAAAATAAAATTGTAATCAAGGTCATTAGAGAGGATTTTAAGAAATCTCTATATTAAATTTTTTAAGGGGGTTTAAGAGGTAATCTACCCCTTAAAATGGTCTACAGCCAAAGTAAAAGTGTGTACCTAATTACATACAAATCGGACAATCTGTGGTCTCAGAATCTGTAAGCAGTCAAACAGATATAAGTCGGAAAACCACCTTTTTAATTCAAGGAGCCTAAAAGTGGATACATCCACTCTCAACACAAAAACAATACTTTCTCCATGTACGGAAAATAATAGTTTGAACAATGAAAGAACGTAAAAAATTTGTTGCCACCTGTATGAGAACATAGCCTACGTAATCACTTTATATCTTGTAGCCTATTTCTTACCTTTCCAGTATGCAATATTTGGCCATAAAATAAGATCGTGTAAATAAATTTTTAAGTTTAATAAATTTGCAAATGAAGCAAATGAATACTTTTTCTAAATCTATAACTAGCATCCTGAGGTAAATATTAAATAGCCTATGCTCCGAAACTCTAAAATGTACTAAGCAAAAAATTTACTATCCCAATGAAGAACTTAACCAAGCAATAATTATTAATTAACTACAAAATATTGAAATTGTTCCTAGAGAAGTGTTTAAAAATAACTGTGTTGTATTTTTCTTCCAGATTTTTGCTCCTCATCTGTAAAGTGATAAATGACCGCTAATTGTTTCACCAGTAAGTGTTTTCGCTAAGTGGCTTCCACTTAGAAACCCTTAGCTTATTGCTGAAATTAACGTCAACTCATAATTATGATTCATATTTTACTTGTTACACAGACAACCATATTACTATATGAATAGGTCAGAGACATATGTTATTATCTTCATGAAAAACGCAATTTGTTTCTATATTTAAGATATAAATTAGGAGTTCTTTGTTAGTTATACAATTTAGAATCTCTTATAGGTAGCCTTGAAATATTTATATTCAACTTAAACTATAGCTCAAAGCTATTTCATTTACATGTTTAATCTTTATCCAAAATTTTGTTTAAAAAGTGAACTAGTTACAAACTATATTAGTCCTACCTTGGTTTATTTCAAAATACTGTAATGGTCAGTTGGAGTTGTTATGATACGATATTATGAGCAACTGTACACATGTCTGAGTTGTAACAAATATCCGACGAGCTGAGCATTGATGAACATCACTATACAATACTTATTTGTGTAAGCAAGCAGTCCGTTTGGAACAGAACTTCTATTCAAGAGCGAGTGAGTGGAGACAATTTTATGTATTTGGCAAAGTCACGTTATGCAGTGAATGAGCTCAGACCTTTTAGTGTAAGTAATACTGTAAACATTGTATATTTCGTTGGATATATATTTGTCATAAAATGGTCTTTCGTACCTAAGAATTATTCATAAAGAAAGAAATACATTAAAGAAAGTGTTCTTTCACTAACTAACTGAACATATGCGTCGTTTCATGTACAAGAAAATAATAGAAACAAGTATGTTATATATGTTTTAAATGTTATATGTTTGTGCGTGTCCATACATTTTGAAATATGACGACTGTAAGATAAATTATATTTATAGCTATTTATAATATTTATTCACATTTGTATCTCTACTACCACCATCTTTACCGATCTCCATCGGAGGACGTTTCGGAACCGGACCCTAACATATCGGCAGGATCACGGAAGCTCTACGGTACGTCGCAGAGACCGACGTCCCCCTCCCCAAGGAGTGGTGTGTGGAAATGTCATTGACAATCTAACCTAAATATTTATAAATAACAAGATACATTATTATATTTGTCCAAACTTTCCAAAAAAACATTTAAAGCCGTAGATTCAATAGTCAAAAGAGCTTAATATATATATAAAGGAGTTTGTTTAAGTATATATATTGTTAATTTATTTTTTGAAATGAGATTTAAATGCTTTTAAAGGCAAAGTTCCTGAATGGACTATATCTGTGATCGTATAAATTTCTGTAACAGTGCTGTTGTGAATAATAGTCATTTCTTCATTTTTTTAAATATGGAAATTAATATTTGCCTGTGTATTTTGAACTGTATTTATGAGTAAAATATACAAGCGATAATATTTTTGAAATAAGCAAATAGTAAAGGGCCTCCATTTATCCATATATTCAAATAATAGGTACACTGCACCTTCATTGTTATATATGTAGATTTTGTATGTGAATAATATTTTTCTATAAACAATAAATATCTATCATGATCACTCTGAAGTTGGTTCAATTGGTCTCTTGGAAATCCTCACTAGCCAAGCGAAGTTTAAAGAGAATCAATTAAAACAAAAGTTTATACGACTTACGACTTGTCTACACAGAAGAAGTTGGCTAGATGTTGATGTTTTGTGACTTGATAAAGAACCCGAGAGGTTTGAAACCTCAGTAGTTAACGTCTAAATACTATTATTTGGAATGACTTTGGAAGTATCAGGTAATTTAATACCTTGTTTTGATAAATAAAGTGCTATAAAATAGCACCAAAATCACTGCCATGTATACCGTTTAAAAACTTAATACTACGTTACAATCTGGTATAAATAGTATAAAAACAAAGGAGTAAAGCGAAAGAGTTTCAGTTTCAACAAAAATTAACAAATTAATCCAAAGAATATTTAAAAATAGATACATTACTGTATTGCCTATTTAACTGTAACTGAAACTATCTATTATTGAAATCATTCCACTGTCTATTTAGAGGCTTTAGATTATACTATTAATTCATAAATACGTTTCACCATCTCTTTTTAAAGTATAATTCCAAATAGTGTTTGCTACATGAACATTGTTTAAACTACAAAACTAAAAAGTTTAAACAAATAAATATATTTCATTTTGGTTACTTATTCTGTAAAATAATGTTTTTCGTATATGTAATTTTTTGATTTACCTTTAGAGAGAGAAATTACATGTCGGTTCACTGATATCGATTACTTTATGTGTTTATGTGTTTGTCAACCCCAGTGTTATTTTTAAAGTTTTTATAGGGAACGTCCCTATTTTCCACAACCTGTCTGTTACTACCAAGGGTCAATCGGTATTTGGATAGGCAATTAATATTACCTATTCAACATAACTAACACAATAAACTAAGTGACGTAAATAGTTTATTAAAAAAGCAACTGGGTCGGGAATCGAACCATTGAACCTCGAATTACAGGGTAAGCACGTTGACTCACCTTATAATCCGAGGTCATCTAACCACCTTGTATGAGCTACCTGGCATTAGATTGTTACAATCGGGAAAAAATTATCATTCATACTATTTTATGAGAAAATAAATTAAGATCTATATTTTAAATTCTTTTTAAAATCATATTAATACCTTAATTTTAATTTTACAACATAATCGATTTATAAACATTTGTTTTCGGCAGAAAAAAGGATAAGGTTATAAATTAAGGGCGGAGGAAGGAAATCCACTTCCCAAATAAGCTGTGGTTTGGAGAATCATTTGGACGAAGTTACCTTCGGAGTTGAGAGGATTGTGATGAATTGTGGCATTTTCCGAGTGTTAAGATTTACTAGCAAAATGGAATTCGGTGTCGATTGAAACTGTATGTTATATCTGAATGTTTAATAGAAAATATTTAACTCGACAACTATGATTTTGATGACCAAAAGTTGACAACTAAAACAGATTAATGGACTTATTTCTTCAATTGGAATGCCCACGTGAGGGAATCCAAAGTCAAAATATATTACGCCTAATACTATTTAAGTTATTTCATTCTTTTTTTATTAGTAATATTTAGCAATATATTCCTTTCACTCATTTCGTTCAATAATAATATTTAACTTATTTCTTCCTTTTATAATAGAATAAATAACTTATTTTTTTAATTTTAAGACTATGTTTTGAGTGCGCGAAAACCATATCTTCTGCCACGGTATTTTGCTTTTCTATTTTGCTCCGAATGCTCTCAAGTACAAAGTCAAATGTCGAAATTGATATCCGACAGTAATTGAAAAATTTAGCTGGGTCAGCTCGAAACTCAGAAATAAGACTTCCTAAGTTCATTTTCAGGTTTATGGGGGTGTACCCATAGCTTTCTGTTAACATTGTGGTCCAAGAGCTGTTGATAGTTACAAATTAACAAAACGGTCTCCTCTTCTTCATCTATTTCAACATGATGCACTAACCACCACTATTTTGTTCACGTAACGAGGTGACTGGCACAATGAGGAACGTTTGTGGCCGTGCAAGTCAGGCGCCCCGATTCGCCCCGACCCGACCCGCCCGGCTCTGTGTGCGGCAGGCCTTATAAATAACATAGGGGAAATATATACGTAGAACTAGGCATAAACACATTACAATCAATAACTTAAAACTAACACACAATTACCACCAACAGTATATCTATGTAAATTAAAATATATTACATGAATAAACGTTATCTAACGTTATCTCGTATAAACAGTATGATTATTTATTAACTAACTATTTATTAACTAACTAGAGACATTATCTTACATTTCAGTCATTTAGTGTCTTACATTTCGGTACAAGCTTTTGCAACGTAAACCAAATCCCGTGATGTCTATTTCGGCTAGGACATCTTTCCCGAAAATCCGTTTGTATGTAGTCACCCTCTGATTATTTTAAAATGGCTCTCCTATAGAGAGTAAAAAAATAAACGCACTAGTCTAAACACATGCATTTGAAAAAGTTTTATAAGGGAATGAATTTACTAATAGAAATTACTTAATCATTTTTTTAACATTCTGAAATTTCAATTTCACAATTTTCATAATTATATTGAATTGATTAATTTCTCACTGCCATAGACCATAGGTTGGTGTGCTAAACGGTATACCGCAGCGGTCACAGGTTAGCTAGCCGCTAGCCAGAGGTCGCTCGCCATTAATTAATTTTGCCTTACCGGGCCAGAGTGTTATCTCTGAGCGTCGGCTTAAGGACATTCTCTCATTTTATATAAACTGTATATAAGATGTATAAGCTATCAACGCAAATGTTATACGAATAAACAATTTTAACGTGAAAGAAAAAATATACAGTATGAACGCACTAAACATTTAAACACAAATAAATGGTTTCACTTCAAAAGACTTATCATTACAACCGTTCTAAAAAGCATATTAATGCCTTAACTGTTAATAATATTTAAAAAATTAAAAAGAGTTTTTAATTGGAGACGTTTGTTTACAAAGCTTGGTGATTATTTCCTGCTGTTTCCACATATTTAAATAAAGATTTGTTAAATATAGTTTTATTTGACCTTTGGCTAACAAATCGTTTGCGCTTAATTATTGTAGTTATTAGGTTAGGCTAGTTTTAAAGCCTAATTGAATGTTGCCAACGTAGGCTGACATTTAAGGGATGAAAGGAGATGAGATGATAAAGTTAGCCAACTACTGTCCGTCAGGAATATTGGCTAACCCGGACATTATCTAACCGGTCGTCTCCTTACATTCACTAACTGGAACTTTGGTTGACCCAAACATTAGATAACAATTTGCCACATAATTTTCTTAGCCTAGTGTTACCAAGCTGACAAAGTTAAAATATGTCGTTGCATTATACTCTCGCGCTTAACCACATCATTTTTGACTGATTGACGCTGCTAACCTGTAAATAATATATGATTACTGAAATATCGAACCCCCTCCCCACCAAAAATATAAGTGACTGTCTCAGCTTAAAAAATGTTATTTTTCCATGAAATCACCTTCAAATATAGACACAAGAGGCGTACACAAGTCCATTGCGACATTTCATCAAAACATATTTTTCGTAAATTCCCATTCATCAATATTTTTCTTGTTACAGTAGAACTGTAGTTTATATTGTCTGAAGTACACTATTTATTTGTTTAAAGGGTTATTAGTCTAAATTTTTTTCCTTAACTAATATATATATATAATAGCTTAACCAATTCCTGAATCCCTTGAATTTTCCTGTGTAAAATGACCACTTGAATTTAAAACAAACAATTATTTGAACAAAACGAATAGATAATGTTTTTCCGGTAGATCGGTAGTTCCAAAATAGCAAGGCACGATGCTAGAACATTGTACTAAGAGAAATTCCTCATGCCAAACGAAAATTATACCAGCGACAAAGGCATTTTATTCCAGTGCATTTCAACCCAACTTAAAAAGACATTTTACTATAACACATTAAAAAGGATTATTAAAAGTTAAATGATTTTAAGTACAATTATTTATTAAGTACAAAATATGTGCAAAATAGAAAACTTTATCATACGTAAATACCAAATATGTATCATTGAAACAGGGTGAACAATTTTTATAATAAATTTATACATTTATTTCTAATACTTGCTAATTTTGTAGCACCGTAGCTCGTAACTTATAACTTCAGTTGCTCACCTTTTTTCTCCAAATGAATCGGCCATAATAAATATATTTAAATGCAGATAAAACAAATAACTCATATAAGCTATCATCATCCGTTGGAGGTAGATCTTGAACCCATAAAATTCATATAATGATGCTACAATAAACGCAGTTTATTTTTGTAATGCAGATGTTCTGAGTGCCATTCCCGCTACCAGGGCAATGCAAGCAATATTCAAGGTTTACTTTGACGTGGAAGTTGTAGATGTTCAGAATATTTCAATAACATAAGATGTTTGCTTACTTCAAACTATTCCTTTCTCGGTACTGTAGTATTTATGTGTCATTTCATGTTATCTTGAAATAACATTTTGTTGGTTAAACTATTAGTAAATTAATTTTAAAATGTCACAAGAAGGTAATCCCATAAATTAGCCAAGTTTGAATTAAGTAAAATTATATTTCAGTACGGTACATTTGTTCAAAACACTGGCCCACTATGGCCGGAGTTTTTTTAGGTGAATATGAGTGTAGAAGGGTGGCTCTGATGAGTGTAATGCATATAATGACGAATTATGTAGCTTTGTTACTGATATGCATTAAATTATTTTCAATCTTGAATTAATGGCCCAATGAACAAAGTTAGTAGATAAAGAATAAACAATTGTCGGTGTAAAAGAATTATTATCGACGTGTCAGCCAGCCTAACCGCGCAGAGGTTCACTAGTTGTCTTGGTTTATATTTCTCATTTACACTACGAAATCGTAAGAAATCGTAAGAAGATAATACTCTCGTCACAGCTGACCTGCGTACTCAGCGAATTTCCAAATCAATAAAATGGCAAGAATATTATGACATAAATATGATATAATGTCATAAATATTATTGCAAGATTGATCAATATCTTTCGAAAATTAAGAGAATTTGCCTTTAAATATTAACACGAGAAGAGTAAACATGTTTGTTTTTATAATTGAAACTTCAAGTAGGGATTTTTACCACAGTTTTTTATTAGACTATGTACCAAGTTTTATGATCATCTGTAGATAAGAAAATGAGTTTATCTATTCTCTATATTATTACCATTGGAAAAGAGGATGCAGGTCAGCTGCCATGATAAAAACCTCAACCATTATTTTTAAGCATAAGCAAATGGACCTTAATCACTTAATAGCTAAATAGAAGCTAAATAAAAAGTTTTAATAAAAATATAGATTAATAAGGGAAATATTTTTTTATTCTTTAACCTCCATAAGATTAAGATTGGAGTCACAAAATACAACGTGATGTGTTTAGACTTTTAGTATCTTGTTAACCCTATGAGATACGGTAAAACTTTAAGACATTAAATAGTGTAAGTTTTAAGCTGATTCTAATGGTAAAATATAAAATTTATAAATTTAAAAATTAGAAATAGAAAACATAAAGATCTTAATGTTGGGGGTACAACACCCCCCCCCAAATACCTGTTCCGATTGACTGATACGTCTGGACTACGAACTCGGCCGAGTAAATTTAGGAATACAGATCTTGCCAAATTTGGCCTCGATCGGACTGTTTTTATGAGGGTTATCGTGTATGGTCCCGGGCTTAGGTATTGCCATGAGATCTACGGTAATAGCTTCTTCCCAACGGAAAATGCACTAAAAGCCAAATCAGTTATATATATATAATTGTTGAAACAATGAAAGTACTGTACAATCAATATTTATTTATTTATCTTATTTACATAGTAGGTCTCACATGAGCACCACGGGAAAGAAAAACATTCTCCATTTCATGTTTTCTGGTTCATGAAAAAGTAGAACAAGAAACCAAGAATGTTGGCACGACTTCAAAAATTATTTTGCTTGATAAATCATTCAACCAGATTTTTTTTACATCGAGAAGAACACAACAACAAATAGTTAAGTGTTAGGCCATTATTTAAAAAACTAACTAAATTTTTATGACTAAAATAAAAAAAACTCCTCCTTTTATAATTTTACTGATTTATAATTTTATTTTTATGCTTTAACTGATACTTATAATCTATACAACACCGTACAGTATAAATCAGTTACTTAAATATCTAAACATAAAATATTACACATACACTGTATTACTGTACGTGAAACGGTTCACCAAGTACTTTACGGAGACAAATTATACTGTTATGCTTGTAAGTAGAATAAATACTAAATGTTAAATGATTTTTTTGCTAATTAAAATGCTTTTATTCTAGTAAAAGCCACCGATGAAAACACTTAGCCTTTTAATGAAAATCAACGACCATTTATCACTTGGCGATTGAGTGGCGGCATTTTAGACCATATTATTGATTAATAATTTCTTTTGAAGGAGATTTAAAGCTTCAACTCAACTGGAATTGTGTTTTGTGAGTATAATGAAACTACTATGTATATATTAAGAATAGAAACTATATAAAAGTAAATATAATGGCTTAGAAATATTTGAAAAATTTGAACAGTTTTTAATTGATTCTTTGTATTTAACAACTTAATTATAATTGTTAATATCATTTAAATTTATAACCTTATTAAGAAGGATTGACTTTGAAAAGGATTAAAAATAAATAAAAACGAAACAAATAATACTGACAAACCAGTACATGTTAACTGTCCACTGGTTTAAAAGAACTTGGACAAACATATCAACATGTATATCATAACATATAATTCACTTAATTTTATTTTAAACTTATGTCATTTTTAAAAGTTAATTTTAAAATAAAATTAAGTGAATCTAGCTATTTAAAGTTATACGAAATTAAAATAATCAAGGGTGAAAATAATTAAAATACCACCTTAGTAGAAAAACCACGCACTCAGGAAATTTTCTTTGATCTTGGAATTACTTGTGATGATGCAGTTACCTTACGTTTATTTTAAGCCATATACCAAAAGCTATAGTGGCATGTATAAATAATAAAATTCTATAAATTAACGAATACTCCATAGAAATTACATGCAAATGAATGAGTATGTCTGCTTCAACGGTAGGGGGTGCAAAACAGAATTTTCAATATACATTATTAGAACCAACCTAACTTCATGAAGCTGTATACCAAATCGTATCCCAGCGTTTCAAGTAATATATGAAAGTGATGCATAAATTTCTAAATTCACCCCAAAAGATTATAATAAAGGGTCTAAAACCAATTCCCTGTTACCATATTTACCAATTTATATATCTGAAATTGATTTCTTCAGGCTAATTCAAATAACAAAGATTTAATATTTTAATAAAGTATACATAAAAGTCCATAAAACTCTATTTGGATTGCACGCACGCACATACGTTTATACTGTGTTAAACGAATGGTATAATCAGTATGTTGAACGGCGGCATGGTGAAGTGGATTACTACCTCACTTAGTTTCTGACAGGCCACGGCTATTTCAAGTAGTACATGTGTCGGAGAAAACCGGTCCACCGGATTGCACTTACTGCCCAGGTGTTCCCGACGATGCGAAGCACACTTTATTCCGCTGCCCCCGTTTGGAAAGGCCCCACCTGGATGCTGCACGTAAACTTGGTATTTTCTCGGTGGACACGGTCTGCTACAAGTTCATTGAGGACGAGGGAAACTGGGATTGTTTGTCACAGTTCGTCCGAGGCGTCCTTCTAGAGAAGAAAAGTGATCTGGACCGCAAAGAGGCCCATATCACCTAATCAAGTATGGAGTGAGCCCCAAGGGCGTAGGCTAAATTTAGGCCTAGCCTGTTGTAATGTGACAAACAATGCCAGGTTAGAATTCTAAATAGTAGTGAGTAACCCCGCTTCTTAGAGGAGGCCCACACTATAGGCTGGCCACCTGTATGCATAAAGCATTTCTTCCGCCTATCCCTAAAAAACCAGCTACTGGGGACCTCAAAACGAAAAAAAATAATACCGGACCTGGTTTTTATTGTGATGACCATGGTAATTGCTATATTCTTATAAAGGAAATCTTCTAAAAATATATGACTGTAACTACAGTATGTGTATTTTTAGAATAGGCAAACTAAGCTTGTAACCGACTAACATGAGATTAAAAAAAATTTCAATATCAAACAATATAATTAATAGCAAAATATAGATATTTCAGTGGAAAAATATCTAACGTCTAATAATATAGTGTAAGTTTTATAATGTAAGGGAATAGTAAAAACAAAAAATGCAGTAAAATAACCTAATACTGATAGGGACCCCCATCTAAACGTTAAACTAATAAAATAGGCCAAACACAACACTAAATGTGTTAACACATTCAATAGAAACCCCTTAATCTGGTCTTTCGTGTCAAAGCGTTTCACAATAGCCAGCCATACACATAAATCCACGAGACTAGTACAGGGAAGGAAGAAAACCCAATTTTATGTGACGAGAGTCGTTAGATGTGCGATAAAGAATATTATGACTAGACATAAAAAGGCAAATATAAGGGAACAAACATAATCTTACATATTGACGAAGAAATAGTTTTACATTTTTTATACATAACTTTGAAATATTTGTGCATGGCATTTTTAATCCACGAACCATATATTCGAAAAAATATATATTATATTTTCTAGCTTTGACCAAACATGTGTTGATAAATAATAAATAAAAAGGCTCATATTAAAAAGACAAAAGTCGGTTTTATCCGGATTTCTAAACTAAATCACCTTAATCAATCCGAGGTTAATCAATGACTCTTTTATACCCGTATAATATATCAAGCTATAATCAAACTTCTTAACAATAAGTAACTAACAACAAGTAAACATATTTTATGTAAGTATACATAAACATCTTTCCTATAAAATCTAACCAAATCACTCTACCTTTTTACCATACAGCCACTACAATCTAAGTAAAGTTATTTTATGTTCGTCTACTTCTACTTCTTACCCATTACCGTCTACCGTCCTACTATTTCAGGCCTAAGTAAAGCTATTTTATATTGTCAGCTTCTTACCTTAGGCCTACTACCATAATACCATCTTAGCTTAAGTAAAGCTATTTTATGTTTGTCTGCTTCTGTTTATTACCTATTGCCGTCTATGATCCTACAATCCTAATAATTTAAAGGTATTTTATGTTCATCTACATCTACTTCTTACCTCACTTGATTGAGATGTTCGCCGACCCTCCACACTGCAGAGGAGAAATCTTTTACCTACGAGACTCCCTCCCCCCGGTATTTGTATTTGGAATGGTCCCCGGAAAAGTGGTCCCTACTTGACTGAGATATTCGTCGACACTCCCTAGCAGGAGAGTGAGACGGGAACCCCTCCCAGATTCGTATATAAATACATATTTTCATAAGTTTTCGAACGTATTTTATTTCATATTAATTAGTCAACAAGTGAAATACATAATATTGTGCAATATTAGTATATTTTACATAGCAAACTCTCTGTACTTTGACATTAACTTTGTTGTACATTGACAATAGAAGTTTTGTATTCTTTAACTTTGAGTAATGGCATTTTCAAGGATGTTATTTTGTAAGTTTAATAATATAATTTTTAGTTTCGACTAGTCTTTTTACTTTTTAGTTAAAGTTATTCTTACGATTTGAGTTATTATGTCACTTAATACAATTACTTAAACGAATTACTCGTGTAGATGTTAGCAGGTTCGAGGGTGCATTACTTATTTCTAAATCCTTGTGTTGATAGATTCATTACAGACAATGATATTCCAAAAGACTATCTAATTTTTTCCAAATAAATAGTGTATTAAATTATTCTGTAGAAATTTTTAGGAATAAATTAGTCTTTAAAGATTATAAGTAGAACTATAAAAATAAGAACAGATGACACGAAGAGTGATTCTTTCATAAGAAGATGCTAGTCCCTTTGGTAATAGTGCATTTTTATACAAAAAACAATTAATATTTTGAAGTAGTAAATACGAGAATATGGTTCAAACAAGTTGTGGCCGACACGTCGTGTCGAGTAATATTGCAGCAGGTTTACATTCCTGGGGCCACCAGAGTTACGTTGCCTATGAGAAATAATGCAGTATATCTACTCCAACCTTATCCTTTAATAATTACATTTTTACCACCTAAAATTTATATTTAAGAATAAATCTTACTTAGAATTTACTTTCCATAACACACGTCTTAGATGACTCCATAATACAGTATAGAAAAAATGCTCTGATTGATGGTCTATAAATGACCTGTTTTCCTTTACAAGAGAAACCTAACTAACTAACCTATAACGAGTCTTCTAACCTCCATTGTGTTTTTCCATTAATTAATAATTAATAGATTTCGCACTAAACCAATAACAAGTAGCTCCGACACATTATTGTACTTAGCCTCTGACCATCGTTCCGTGCCACCGGAACGGATGCCAGTTACCATTCTGTGTTTTCACACGAAAGTTCGCTGTATCTTTTTCTAAATGAGGCAGATGAACTTAAGTTACTTGTAATGTTTTAGGCATGAGGAGTATACATGACGTGTCAAACATTAAAATACCCCCGTCGTAGCAGATCTGCTTACTCAGCGAATTTCCAAATCAATAATATAATAATAATAATAAAATATGACAAGTTTTATAAAAATCTGTCCATAAACATGAGAATTATTTGCCTATTCTCCATAAGATTAACATGGGAAAGAGTGTGCAGGTTTGCTGCTGTGAGGAACACTGAAAGAAGTCATTTCTACCATAAATAATTTTTATTTTAACCAATTATACCAAGTTTCATCAACATCTGTCCATAAATAAAGGAGTTTGCCTATTCCCTATATGATTGATATGGGAAAAGAGTATGCAGGTTTGCTGCCATGATAAACACATAAACTATGATTTTTAAGCATAAAAGGATAGATCTCAACTACATGAAGCTAAATATCAAGTTTCATAAAAAAATATTGATTAATATGGGAAATATTAATTTTTCCCTATCCTCCATAAGATAGATTAACATTGGAGCCCCAGAATACAACGTACTGTGTTTAGATTTTTTAATATCTTGGTAACCTTTGGAGATAGAGAAAAACTTTAAGGAACTTAATTGTGTAGTTTTTTTAAGCTGATTCCAAAAGTGAAATATAAAATTAGAAATTTTTAAAAATTACATGTGAAAAACGTAAAAAACCTGATTTTGGGGTACAAACCCCAATTACCCCCCCCAAACTACCCGTTCCCATTGACCGATATGTCTGGTTTACGAACTCGTCCGAGCATTTGTAGGAATACACGTCTCTACCAAATTTGGACTCGATCGGACCATTTTTACGAGAGTTATCGTGCTAACAGACACATATATATATACATATATACATACATATATATATATATATATATATAAATTTTAACGACTATTGTTTTTGGACTCTGGGCACCTAAAGACGAAAAAATAACATGGTCCCGGGCTTAAGTCTTACCATGAGACCTACGGTAATAGCTTCTTCCCTATGGGAAATTCGCTAAAAGGTCAACTACACCTATAACTGGTTGCAACAATGCTATTGGGCAGAAACCTCACCTAATGTCGGTACAGAAAAAATGGCTCTCTAAATATTGACATTGAAACTTGCGCACAGCCTACACGGGGTGCCTCTGTTTTGCTGAAGGCAGCGGATCTAGACCTGGCGGTCGATAAAGTGCTCGTGGACTGGGTTGCAGCGGTTTCACGTGCCGACCATGGGGCGTAGTGTAGGTGTACACAGATCGGCCCGGGTTGGTTAGCGTAAGATGGTTCTTCCGACAAAGGAGGAAAAACTGGAGGATGTGTCTGTGTCTGTCCAGGTTCTTCTTGAGACACCCTCTCAGTCTGGTGAGTCAGGGGACGCAACTGTGCTGGCGCCCGGCTCTAGTGCTGAGGGGATGCCCAAGTCCAGTGCAGTGGAACAACCGCATCCAGCGGAGAGAAGGCGCCTTCTGAAAGAAAAGAATATGGCGACTGGGGAGTGGCTTCCGCCAGCCGAGTGGAGGAAGGTGACCAAGCGCCCCAAGCACAAAAGGCAATCTGGTGGAGTGCCTCAAGGGGAGGGGACTAACTCGGGAGTTTCTCCCATGCGTAGGCCGGACCCCAAGAGGCAGAAGCCCAGCGAGACCCCTCCGGAGAAGACCCCTCCGGGACCATCAACTTCTGGTGAGACCTTCAAGGATTTGCTGACCACCAGGAAGTTGGCGATCGTTCCAGCGGCATATCCTGACGATAAGCTCACGGACGAGGAGTGCTGTTTGTTACAGGCCAAGCTCGGCGATCTCATGATCGACGATGATTCAGAGGTTGGTCCTCTACAGATTTCGAGGACCTTTCAGGAGAAAGGAGCAGTGGTTGCAGTCTCCTGCAACGACGTGACCTGCAACTGGCTGAAGGGTAAGGCGGCCTCTCTTGCTGTACGCGAGGGGGTCGAGATGTTGGTTGGAGAGTACAAAGACCTCCTCCGATCTGTCAAGGTAATCTTGAGAATAGACAAACTGTTTCCCAAGGCAGAGCACTTAGATCCGAAGAGGGTCTTCGTGGGTCTGCAGAAACAGAACCCAGGTGTTATCACCAAAGACTGGCAAATCGTCAGTAGGAGGCAGGAAGACGAATTCCAGACTCTTGTCCTCGTGATTGACGAGGCCAGCGCACTTATGTTGAGTAAACAGGGGTGGAAGGCCTTCCTGGCTGCAACGATGGTTTCCTTTAGGGTGCTTTCGGGGTCCAACTCCGGCTCAGCTCAAGACAATGACAAAGGTAATTCAGGTAAATCTCCAACACAGTAAGGCTGCCTCGGCAGTCTTCTGTGAACATTCAGTTAAACATGCTGTTAATTACGCCCTAATTCAAGAGCCTTGGGTAAGGGGCGACAAAATCTCAGGTTTGGGGTCCTCTAGGGGACAGTTATTCTCGGCCTGCACTAAAACTCCGAGGGCTTGCGTCTGGGTCAAAAACGGACTCAGATGCGAGCCGCTGTGGGAATTCTGCTCTAGGGATCAGGCGGTGGTGAGGACCAACTGCAGATCTACCGGCAGACCTCTGATCTTCGCGTCAGTTTACATGCCCGGGAACACTCCGAGAGCTCCGCCCCACGAGCTTGCTCTTCTGGTGGAGTATGCGAGGGAATCCGGGTCGCAACTGGTGGTGGGATGCGACTCTAACGCCCACAACAGAGTCTGGGGGTGTAAGAAGACCAACACCAGAGGTGAGTCACTACTAGATTTTATTGTATCTAGTGGTCTCCTCATATCGAATGTTGGTTCAGAGCCAACGTTTGTAAGTCGCGTAGGTAGCTCTATTATTGATCTTACGCTACATTCAGAGGGGTTGGAGGGTAAGATTCTCAACTGGAGGGTCTCTACCGAACCCTCACTTTCTGATCACAGGCCTCTTTGAAGTAGGGGACTTTCTGCCTGAAAAGGTTTCGTTTAGGAACCCGAGGCGAGCCAATTGGGACCTCTTCTCTGCTTCTCTTAGAGCTGGACTAGAAGGCTGGTCTCCTAGAGTTCGGGACTGCCAGGATCTTGATCATGTGGCGGTCCGTCTCGGGGAGATGATAGTCTCCGCCTTTGACGGGTGTTGTCCGCTCTCGGAGGGCAGGGGAGGGAGAGTGAATTGGTGGACCTCTGAACTGACCAACATGAGAAGGAAGGTCAGAGCAAACTTCAGCAAAGCTAAGCGTAGTAAAAATTGGGACCGCTATCATAGCCTGTTGACAGAATATAATCTCGCAGTCAGGAGAGCCAAGAGACTCTCCTGGAGAAACTTTTGCACCAATCTGGAAGGTGTTAAGGATACCTCTAGGTTGTTCAAACTCCTTGCTAAGGACAACTCCTCTTGCCTTGGAACTCTAGTGGAACCTGACGGTAAGACATTACACAACCCCCATGAAGTCCTGGATTTCATAGCCAGAACGCATTTTCCAGGATGCGTTGTTCTCGACCAATCTGAGGGACTGGACACAACGAATGCTTCCCATCGCGCCTCTATTACCCGGTGGATGGAGGCGGGGCGCATCGTGACGTTCAGCAGGATCAGGTGGGCTATTAATTCACTCATTCCGTTTAAGTCACCAGGCCCCGATGGTATCAGACCTGTCCGTCTACAGAAAGGGATTGAAGAAATTCTGCCTTTGCTGTGTAAGCTCTTCAGAGCCAGTCTGGCTCTGGGCCGGGTGCCAGCGGTGTGGAGTCGCTCTAGAGTGGTTTTCATTCCGAAGCCCGGCAAGGCAAGGTACACGGACCCAAAGTCATTCCGTCCTATCTCTCTGTCTTCATTCCTGTTGAAGACTCTAGAGAAGTTGATCCTAAGGTACGTATGGGATGGTGCTCTCAGGCATCACCCACTACATAGGAACCAGCATGCCTACATTCCTGGTAAGTCATGTGAGTCTGCCCTCCATCACCTTGTAGGCAGGATAGAGAAGACACTGGAGGATGGAGAGATAGCACTGGGTGCTTTTCTGGACATCCAAGGGGCCTTCGACAACACCTCCATGAATGCGGTGGTGAATGCCGCTAGGGGCCAGCGGAGTTATATGCGGCTGGACCGAGGCATTACTGAGCAACAGGAAAGTGGTTCTTTCACTTCAAGGTGATGAATTAGTCGCTCTGACCACAAGAGGTTGCCCTGAGGGGGGGTTCTCTCCCCCCTGCTGTGGAATCTCGTAGCTGATGATCTCATCAGGCGTCTCAATGATTCTGGTGTCCTAACTTTGGGCTACGCTGATGACATTGCAATTCTGGTTATTGGTAAGTTCACCAACACGATCAGAGAACTTATGAACGGAGCACTGAACCTGGTGGGGGACTGGTGCAAGGAGGTGGGTCTTGCCATCAACCCCTCCAAGGTAGTGGCGGTGCCATTCACAAGAAGGAGGAACCTGCTCGGGCTGGGACCTTTGAATCTGCAGGGCACAGAGGTAAATCTGCAGAACGAGGTCAAGTACTTGGGTGTGGTACTTGATAAGACTGAGGTGGGAACCGCAGCTGCAAAGGGTGATTGATCGAGGTAAGTGGTCACTCATGACTTGCAGACGAATGGTTGGTACTACATGGGGACTGCATCCTAGGCTTTTGCACTGGCTGTATGTTGCTGTGGTGAGACCGGCCATGACCTATGGTTCACTAGTTTGGTGGCCAAAGACTAACTTCGGTGCATCAGTGCGGGGGCTTGCGGCGGTCCAGAGGTTGGCTTGCCACATGATTTCTGGGGCCATGAGTTCCTGCCCTGGAGCATCCTTGGACTGTATGCTCAATATCCTGCCCATAGATGTCTACATCAGAACGGTTGCTAGGAAATGTGCATATCGCCTCCGATGTGAGAATCTCTGGATGACTTTCAATGTACCCTCGGTAGGTCACACCAGAATTGAGTAGGTAGTCAGAAGTGAGGCCCTTGACATGCCTTCTGACCATCTTCACACTAGATACGCCTTCGGTAAGTCATTTTCAGTGGTGGTTCCACCAAGGATTGACTGGCAAGATGGCGGCAGACCTCTTCATCCCTGCGAGTCAGAATGGTACGTGTACCATTCTGACTTAGAGCTATCCGTGGATAGCTCTAAGGGAAGTAAGGGAACTGGAGCTGGAATACTGGGGGTGCAAGATAAGGTAAAGCTCTGCGTTCCCATGGGGGATCTCCCTACAGTGTTCCAGGCGGAAGTGGCAGCCATTATGGAATGTGCTCTGTTCAATCTCAACAGAGGTGTCAGGAACAAGAACATTACCATTTTCTCAGATAGTCAAGCCACCCTCAAGGCTCTGGACTCCTGTACCTTCGACTCCAAGTTAGTGTGGGAATGCCGCAACGCGGTGTCTTCTCTTGGCAGTCACAACAACGTTACCCTTTGCTGGGTCCCAGGACACTCAGGTATTATGGGCAATGAAATAGCTGATCGTCTGGCGAACGATGGCGCTTTGATCCCATTCGTGGGTCCACAACCCTTCTGTGGCATCTCCAGGGTGCATGTGGATCGAGAGATCAACACGTGTGCACGTGAGTGTCACCGCAGGAGATGGGCGGAGCTGCCCCTACTGAGAGTAAGTAAACTGTCTCTCAGCTCTCCCTCTTCAAGGATCGCTGAGGATCTTCTACAGTTAGGTAGGTCCGAACTCAGACTCATTGTAGGTCTCATCACGGGACACGGACATATGAGGAAACATCTTGCTCGAATGGGACTCTTCCCCGGAGATCCAATCTGCAGGAAGTGTGGGCAGTCCGAGGAGACTGCTGATCATCTGCTGTATGACTGCACCGAGCTTGCCGGGGTGAGAGCCGCCACTCTCGGCATCATGGAGAGGGGTTGTCCCCTTCCCCGGGAGGAGCTAGTGGGGAGACTACGGCATCAACAGGGGTGCGCAAAAAGCCACATGGCTGACGTGCGACAGGAACTCTGTTCCGCCCCTTTGTGTAATGTAATGTAATGTAATGACATTGAAACTTGTAGAACACGGTGTGGTCTATATGACATATGAAATATTGGAAATTGTAATATTTTTCTAGGTACTATCATTACTCCAATTTTAGGTTTAGTGTTCTTGTAAACTAAACCCCCTGCTCGATCCAGGGCCTCCCAACAGTCAATCTCCCGAAGACTTTTCTCTCTTGCTCCTCCTCCCAGACTACTCTTCACCTTCCAATTCCCTTCTCCCCGTCAGCAACCCCGGCCACGGCTGTCTACCAATCCCGATCTTTGGTCTTGGAGATTGAAGTCCCATTTGTTTTACCTCTTCCGCTTGGGTCTTGAATTCCCGTGAAAGGGCGTGGTGCTGACCATGAGAAAAACCTGCAGTCAACTCTAGGTTATTCACGTGGAAGAGGGTGATATTTATGTTCTTTTTTATTGTTTTTCGACTGCGGTTCTGCCGCCGTAATTTTGTACGTCTGGAATGTCACCCAAGCCGTCTAGACTTGTGGCGACAGACGCTTTCTTCGCCTTGGGAAATCTTTTGTTTGAATTATTCTCTTCATGTATATTAATAAATATCCCCAGTTTTAAAAATTTATTTACATATTAGTTTCTATACTGACGGGCCGGCTGGAACTTTTAATTTTAACATTTTTATTCAGAATAATTATAAAATCTGCCTTAGTACACAATAAGAGTTGTATGACGAGCTTTTGTGTCAATTTTTATGGTCTAAATCACTATATGGTTTTCAGAAACTTTGATAACTTAGTCAGAAAGTCAGACAATGGTATCGGGCTTTTGTTAGTACATATAGTTTATGATTTTCAAAGACCATGATAGTTTGATTATCGTATGAATTGATTTACTTTAAAAGTATTATACGAGGATGTAGATAAAATGCTGCAAAAAAGGATTAAATTTGAAACAAAATTTTGAATAGTTTAACTATAAGCAAAATAAAGAGTAAAATATACTAGTATATAATAAGAGGTTTTATGAGAATAACTATGAAAAAGCAAATTATAGATTTAATTGCTAATCCATGGCAAAGGTCAGTCCAAACTCATACATTGAAAGCTAAATAGGAATAGAAGTTTTTAAACACGATTAGTGTGTCGCGAGATTAAAATGCCCAGAATCGTTAAAAGTTTTAATGGAGTTTTCATGTATTTTTAACTTTCAAACGAATCTGCCTTTGTAATAGCTTTTGTCAAACACATATCCAGCGCCTTGTGAGTGATAAATATTAGCCTACGAATTTCAAGCTAAAGAGGGTATTTAATGGTGCGACTGTGCTAGGTGATCTAAGGCAATATATTAATCCGTCATACACTAGGTCATTTAAAAACCGGGATTTTGGATTCAAGACATTATTTTTTTAACTTCATAGGGCCATCACCATGGAAGTAGTGGCGTGATCTATATAATGCTTGCCAGGGGTTACCATTGCATGAGCTGGCAGGAGTCGCAGACCGCCGGTTCAAATCCAGCAACCCTTGACATACTCAGCCAGCAAGTAACCCCTGAGTAACTGTGTTGACAGTTGTAATGTAGAACGTTGTATCCAAACTGCTACCAAAGCTATATATGTGTTTCTGTGTGCCATGTCAGCTAACCAGCATATTTTATTCCCATGTTATACATTTACAGAATAGGTAAACTACTATATTTATAGACATATGTTGATTAAACTTTGTATATAGTCAAAATAAAAATATTTTATTAACATGTCTAATTTCCGTGTGTGTGAAGACCTGCGTACTCTTCCCATAGTATAGAGAATAGACGAATGCTCTTATCTATCGACAGATATTGATCAAACTTGTCATATATTATCATTGTCATATTACTGATTTGAAAACTCTCTGGGTACGCAAATCTGCTGCAACGGGGAATTTAGTTTTTACTATCGATATTTTCTTCGTGTTCAGTCATAGTTTGTTTGATATACTATGACTGATATACCAAGTCCGTAAGAAATATTTTTGAGATCGAGACCCAAAAGGTGAGAGTTTAAAAAGTGTAAAATGACATTTCTTACTGGAAAGATATCGGGAACAATAGAAAAAACAAACGTATAAGAACGACTTTTACGTGATAATTCCAAATGTACAGTTCAATGATAAAGGCCTGAATAAAAACCTTACTCTTAAAGTGAGTAAACAGTTTTTTGCCGAATTAGCTTAGTGAGTGCCAATGTTTTTTAAACCACCAAATTAATATATTTTTATATCAAAACAAATACAAGTATGTTTTTAATAATAAATTTGGCGAATATAATTCAATAACTTTGTACATAATCAAGAACATACATACAAAAATCAGGTGTATCATCTATATTTAGTATCATCATAAAATATTGATTTTACTTCATTACATAAATATAAACTATCAAATAATTTTCATGTAAATCTCTTTATAGTTTTAAATACAAAAATTTCAAAATATATTTAAAACTTTAAAAAATTAAATTAAATTTCAATATTTTTTAACTTTATTCCATGTTTATATTTTCTTGACATAAAATAAGCTACAATATCCAAAAGAATAAAATAAAGTATTTTGTAATAATATTTTAATATTATATCAAAATAATTACAAAATATTTACAAACTCACCTGAAGAACTCAGAAGGGCTTCTTTGGATTTATATGAGAATCTAGATGCTAGGAGTTTGAAAGTAGTTACATTGCTATATTGCATAAATTTAGTAGAGATAAGAAGCTACAATTATAAATCTACGTCAGTAAAAACTTCCTTTATAAATGATGAGTGTTTTGTAGAATTTAATAGCTTGAATACTCATTTTACCGATATTTGGTCATTTTCAGTCTCTAAAACAGTAACATGACGCAATTTCCGTAGCAATATCAAGTAAATATAAATTTGTCAACAAATTATGAAAGAAGATATGATGGTCTTGTTGTCTCTAGAATGACAATGTCGATTTCTCTTATGAACTAGCAAACTCATCGTTAATGATAATTAATTGTCTCACGATTTATGATCTAGGCTAATAAGAATAATCGGACATTTCGTACTAACTGTATTTAATGAAAATACTCAAGTGATTATTTATGGTTTGTTAATTGTCTACATAGTTCATTTTATAACTGTAATATTGTTGAGAGATTTGGTTATTAATTTATAAATATTTATATCATGCTCATTTATATTAATTTAAGATATACTTTTATACTTCATTGGAAATTGTGCTCTCCCGTAGGATCATTGTTATTATTATTATTATTATTATTGTTAGTTTCTGTTGTTCAATATTACTATTTATTTTTAGATTTTTTAGAAACTATATTTATCATTTACAAATAAATATAATGTAATACTTTAGAGCTTTCCTCTAAAATAGCTTTTAGCTAGAGAGGTAAAAAAATGGCATTACCGTGTAAATTGTTTATGTATTCAATGAAAATAAACGAATTGAATTGAATTGAATTATAAATCGGTTAATTTCTATTTGTAGTCATTCGTCTTTTTCCCTAACCCAAAACATATTCTTTAAAATTAGTTAATATTATACATTTATAAAAATTTGAAAATGGTATCGATTTTGTGGCAACGTATGCATATTATAAGTAAAAGCTTGTGAATTTATATATTTATTCTGTGTTCATCGTAATAATTGTAGGTTTGTTACACTAACTGATCATACTATACTTGCATAACATATGCATACATCTTTGGATGGTTGTTGCGAGCATTGACAACAATATGTCAAATAACTATATTTTATAAGGATATTCATGGCCACAAAACATTGATATAAAAACGATTTCTAGTTTAGGAACTGTTTTCTAGAGATATTTTCAAAATGAGACTTAGAATTCAATATTCTAACAAACATTTTGTAGTGTTAGGATATAGTTGTATCTTAACTCTTGATACTTTGCACCGGTAAATTTAAAAAAATCACAAAAAAGTTTATGTACGTACTGAAAACATGTTATTTAAAAAAATTGTCTTTGCAATTTATATAGTTAATAAAACCTTAGTAAAAAGTAAATATTGCTTTTTAACCTATTCTAGCACTCATGGTACAGCCTCAATTACTTTCTTAAAGAAGGAATAAAAAAAGGTCTTAGCAATTTATTTCAAAACTAAAAATGAGTTATAGTTTCTAGGTTTAACAATAATAATATAATTTAACAATGTTTCCATTTGTAGTTTAGGTTATTTCACACATCACCACTAAGTGAAACAGACGGAGGTAAGTGAGAAAATCTTTGTATCGTGTTGGTTATAGTTCGCGGAGTCAAGCGTCCGTCGGTATGTGTGTGTGTGTGTGTGTGTGTGTGTGTGTGTGTGTGTGTGTGTGTGTGGGCGCGCGGGCGCGGGAGAGCGCGTGCTTGCGTGCACTTTTGAAACCTATATTCATTTCATTCAGTTGGTAGGCACATACTATGTTGCGGAGAAGAGGTTACTGGGTCTTGTGCCACAAGCAGGCAGGTCCTACTCTTTGAATGATTCAATAAGTTCCGTACAATTCCGTCGTTATGAGAAGTGGAAACAGGATGTCTGTCATTATTCTTATCATTATACTATTTTATATTTTCCTGATTATATATCACGGTGAGAAATTAAAAAAACCATTAAAGGGTAATTCGTTTGCTTCCCGAGGGAAACAATATTAGTTACCACATCTTTGATTTTAGGAAAGTTTCCATTTATTCCGAATAAAGAGAATTCGTATTGAAAATATAGACTCATAGCTATGTATATGCAAACCACAAAGTCATAACTCAATTCATGAAAATAAAGAACTAATATTCCTTAACTGAAATTACTTACTTACTTCATAATACTTCATATTTTGTACTTACAACACATTGTTAAAACATCGTTTTGCGTTGCGTCGTATTGTTTTGTTGTTGAATATTTTTATAACCTGAAAAATAGATGGTTTGTATTCATACTTATTGGTTGTTTTATATTCAGTACCTTTTGCTAAAAGAACAGTTTACAAATCGCAGACATTGTTATCTATAAAACGCTCGGGTCTGAGTAAGTGTTATAATCAGTCAGACCGCCTCTTCCCCTGCCACCCCCAGCCCCTCGGTTGTTGGCGTGTGACTTCAGTTGGCCAAGGCCAGCCGCGGTTCAATGCCCACAGTTATTCTATACATTCTAACTAATTATTTATCCTGACCATTAAAACAACAAGAGTTTGTAGAATTTGAAAACGAAATCACTTCTACCGTAAAAATTATTATCTATAATATTATAAAGTAGAGATGGTTTCTGTATGTTTGTGGGTTTGTTGTGGCAAGTAAACGCGAAAAATACTGAACCGACCAGTTTGAAATTTTACACAAAGGTAGATTTTAAACTCATGCAACAAATATGCATATTCATTTCCTTAAAATTTCCTCGGGCTACGCCCCATGAACGTCCTAAGTTTTAATGTTTATATTTACAAAGAATGAAAACATAAAATTACTTGAATGTTAACAGCTGTGAACACTAAAATTTGACAGTTCGGGAAGAACAAGAAGAAAGAGCTGCCGTGACCGTCCTAGGTTTCAATGTTTACATTTTCTAATGTCAACATCCGTTTACTAAATTTTGACAGTTCTGGAAGAAGAAATTTAGTTGATTTTTACAGATAAACTGCTGGATCGAAATTAGTGAATTATTAGTTCGAAATAGTGGAATGGTAGATTTTAAGTTTTCTCCCTATGACTGTTTCTATTACGTTAATCCTTTCCCAATATTTTACAGATGTTACTTTATCATGTTGTCATGTTGTAGACACTCGTGAACTGGCATTTTGTAAACAATGAAGAATTAATGAACAATAACTTAAATGTATCAGTAGAGCCTACACCTAGAACGGGTACTTTGGCTAGTCGTTCATATTTTCCTTATATTTTGAGCTAACTCATACGGGCTACAAATAAAGAATATTTGTCAAAATAACTGAGGAAATACAATGGATGATTCTGAATAATTAAGCTTACTCTAGCAATTATATTGAAATATACAAAATATAAATAATATGTTCTCTACAAAATTAAAAGCAATTACAATTAAACCACTAATAGATTGCGTTATTAACATTTTTATTACGGACTTTTTCCATCACGATTAGTAAATTTTTTAAAATTTAAAATTTTAGTATCAAAACGATTTGGTATCTGGAATCTGATCCCACCATAATGTGAGCTGGAACCTGGAACATGTCTAGATTAGTGCTTACTCTGGACAAATGTAGTAAAACTAAAAAGCTGATGTAAAAAATGTTAAAAGAGTTAAGAAAATAACCCGTCACAGCAAACCTGCGTACTCAGTGAATTTACAAATCCATAACGTAATAATAATATAATAATATACTGTATGACAAGTTTTAACAAATCTATCGATAAATATGAGAGTTATTTGCCTACTCTACATAAGATTAACACGGGAGAGCTTATGCAGGTTTGCTGCTGTGAGGAACGCTGAAAGTAGTCATTTCTACCATAAAAAATTTATATTTTGACCATTTATACCAATTTTCATCAACATCTGTCCACAAATAAAGGAGTTTACTTAAACTCTATATGATTAACATGGGAAAAGAATATGCAGGGTAGCTACCATGATAAACACATGAACTGTGATTTTTAAGAATAAATCCTAACCACATGAAGCTTCATCCAAGTTGCTTCATCCAAAAATATTGGTTATAAATGAAACATTAATTTTTCTTTATCCTTCATAAAATTAACGTTCGAGCCCCAAAATACAACGTACTGTGTTTAGATTTTTTAATATCTCGGTAACCGTTGGAGATGGAGCAACATTAAAAAACTAAACTGAATAGATTTTTAAGCTGATTGTGATGGTGAAAGATGATGAAATTGTTCATGGTTTGAGATTATTTTATTATTTTAAGACCTTTTTTCCTATATGCTTCAGTTTTTAAAGTAAAGAAACATATATTTATCAAAAGATCTTTTCAAAGGTGAATGACGCAGATTTGAATCCCTAGAGAAAACTTTTCAAATGAAAAGTTTTCTTGTATGAATTAGTTTTCGATCTTTTCAAGAGAGAGCAAAGTCTTATGTTCGAACGAGAGTGTTGAGAAATGATTTATTTACTTCTCTGTGGGCAATAGGTTAGACCATGCATATGTCAAAATGGAATGTTTTCAGCTTTTCTAATAACTATAACTGTTCTTATAACTATATGACGTCACCGTTGCAAATTTTGGTCTGACGGATTACCAATACCTCCCTCCTCTCTTGAGCTAAGGCGTAACTATGGCCTCGTAATTTATATTTTATTATTATACGTGTAGCTTATTTCTATTCAATATTAAAAGTTTTTTACAACCATTTTTCTTGAAAACCAGAAGTGATTAAAATATGACTACCAATACTGATATAGTATAAAATAATGTATACTTCTGAGAATGCTTAAATGTTAGTCTGTGAATGATGCAAATTTTGTCAGTTACTTTAAACGAAGTGTATCAGTTAACATATCTCCTTAATCAGTGTAAACTTCTAAAACAGAACAGAAACAGCTAAAAAAGAAATGAAACCTGAGCAGAAATAAGTTGATTAATCAAATCCCTATATGAATTATTTAAATAAATTAAAACATTTCACGATTATTAATAAGGATGGTTGCAAGAGAATACCGAGCTAGAAGGTATAAACTCCGCGAACATGTAATGTAGACAGGGTTCCCTTGTCAAATGAATCAGCTGGATTAAATTACTCGCTTGGCCATTCCGCGTGCCTTACAGAGCGAGTAATGTAGCCACGCTGTAATATTATGTTCTCATGTTGAATATGCAAACCCAAATTTATTCCCCCTTTCCATTTATTATTTCAGGTACAATGATCACAGGTGTATGCCGTTCTAAGGACATATGAACACTGGACAAAGCTTTATGGTATCACTTATCTATTATTTTACGGGATGTCTAATTCGTTTAATCAACCTGTACGTGTATACATGTTTATTATAAAACACTTAAGAGTCTTCCTCACCCCTGCAGAATCACGAAAAGCTTGCCTCGGCAGTCCCTTGCTCCGGATGAAATGAGTAAAGATGTAATGTTAAAACCTTTTTAGTCTTACAGATATATGTTGGTTCTAGGGTCCTCATACCTGATACATCGAAATTGAGTTACTTTTAAACATCGCTGGATCTAATGGTTTTCTGAATTTCAATTTTTTGAAGTATGAGGGATCTAATATACCTATTCAACTACATCGTTTCCAAGTTTCAAGTAAATCTGATTGAAATCGGCGTCCAAAGCGGGGGACAAAAATAACTTATTTCGTCCCAAACACCGGCCGGCTAGCAGGAGGCTACTGCACTACTACCGTAGCCTTAAACAAAAATGGTGAAGAAGTAATAATTAACACTAAACATTGAACATTGGGCTTTTATGTTTAATTTAGGATACCTTTTGAATCACAATACATGATTATTCTGCCAAGGGCGTAATATGGTTAGTGTTTAACCAATTTGTTGTTAGAGTAAAATTTACAGTGTTCGTAATAAGCGTTGTTCGTATAATGCGTTGCTTCGGTAACGCTTAGACGGCGCACAGCGGCTTGTAGAGTCAAGTGAACCCCCGACCGTACAAGATAGGCCTACACAGTGCTAGGTGGATAACTGCTCCACCTTCGTTTTACCCGCGTTTTCTTCAGTAGACAAGTTGTACGGCGCGTGAACAGCACGAGTTTATGGCTGTGCTCGTCGAGCCAGTGTCTTTATACATCGGTTTACCATGAAACTTATAGTCATATTAGAATTCAAATTATTTTCCTTAAATAAATTCACTCTGGTATAAATATGACAAATAAGGGCAACAAACCAATTAAAGCATACCTTAATACCCCCGTTGCAACAGACCTGCGTTATCAGCGAAGTTCTAAATCAATAATAATATATAACAGGTTTTATCATTATCCGTAATAAGCAAGAGTTTGCCTATTCTCCATGAGATTAACATGGAAAAGAGTATGTAGTAAAAGAGTATGTTAGCTGCAATGATAAACACATAAACTATGATTTTTTAGTATAAATGGATGAATCTCAACCACATGAAGCTAAATATCAAGTTTCACTCAAAAAATTAATTTATAAGTGAAATATTAATTTTTCTTTATCCTCCATAAGATTAACATTGGAGCCCCAAAATCCATCTTACTGTATTTAGATTTTGTAATATCTCGGTAACCGTTGGAGATAGAGAAAAACTTTAAAGAACTAAATTGTATAGTTTTTTAAACAGATTCTAATGGTGAAAGATAACATTTAAAAAAGGTTTTAAATGACATATGAAAATCGAAAAAACCCCAATTTTGAGTACAAATCCCCCCCCAACTACCCGTTCCGATTGACCGATACACATCTCTACCAAATTTGATCTCGATCGGACCAATTTTACGAGAGTTATCGTGTTCACAGACAGACACAAACACACACACACACACACACACACACACACACACACACACAGAATACCCTTTTTTATTAAATTTATTAAACTGACATGTTTCGTACCATAAGGACATTTTCATAAGTTCATTTAACCTAATATATTAAAATTATTATTAAATGTAAATAAATGTTTGATATCTTTATCATCGGCTGATTTTCATGTAGTCTTGGGGTGTAGTTGTATGATTTTTTCAAATATAATATCTTTTGTATGTATTTGCATTTTATTAATCAATCTGTTGGATTGTGCTTTGTAGTTTTTGTAAATGTGCAATTCTTCTTTTACGTCTAATTTAGTGTTTTTTGTTCCCAATTCAATTATATCAAGGTCTTGTTGCAAACTCTTAAAATTGTGATGGTTCTTTATCATGTGTTTGGCTACATCTGATTTCATACTTGTGTAGTTTTTTGAATTAAAAGCTTGTACATGTTCTTTGTATCTGGTTGTGAATGTTCGGCCGGTTTGTCCAATGTAAACCATGGCACATTGCGGGCAGTTTATTTGGTATATTCCTGATTTGTCAAAATTATTGGTAGTGTGAGTGGTTCTGTTTTTTTTTAGTGATAAGGTCAAGGATGTTATTTTTAAATGTTTTTAAGGTTAGTAACAATTGTAATGGTAGCCCTCCTTGCCTTAAACAAGAAGATATATATATATATATATATATATATATATATATATATATATATATGTATATCTTCAGAAAAAAATGAATCTGTAATAATCTGTTTAGAAATATTACAAAAGTTAATTCATAAAACGTACTCGTATATGGTCTTTTCTGGTAAATTATTTATTTGTAGTAGTATTTACTGGAATATCACTTATATGTTGTATTATTTGGAGTATTTTTACAGAATTGTAAATTAGAAATTACGAGTGATAATTTATTACTATCATACAATATGTTTCCAACATGTTGTTTAGTATAAACTAAGTATTAGTTGACGGTACAGTAACACTGTTAAGGTGCAGTACATACATAGTCAAGCCTGGTCAGTCACAGGGAGGAAAGACGCGTTGGAGACAAAGCAGTCAGGAAAAACAAATTAGCTTTGCTGAAGTAGAGAACCAAAACAGTTTTAACTTGCAAAGTAAATGAACAGCGACAATCTTTTCCCCACTGCGTGTTTTTAAAGTGAAAACTTTCGAGTACTTTCAGTCTAAAAAATTGAAAATACTGCAAAATAAACTGAAGTAGCTTTAATTGTCTAAGTTTTTCCTACGTTAGGCAATTATCTAGTGAATGATGAGGTAACTGTTACATAATAGACCCGCTTTGAAATATTTTAAAATAATATTAACTTGTAGAAAAATCGTAATAAGAGATTTTTTAAAGTAATAAATATTGATTTTAGAAACGTGTAGTTTACTTTATTTCAATAATGTAAATACTTCTCCAATTAATTGTTCGGGGAAAAATATTATTTATGCCATTGTATCGGTTTAATGTAATGCGATATTTTTATTTACTTGTAATTCCATTTTAATACCTGTACTTAATACTTGATATTAATGGAAGCTAAATACAAAATTAGAAACTTACAATAATTTATTTAAATTTAAAAATCCTCATCCATAGCTTGAAAGAGAGAGGCTCAATTGTATATAACTCTATTTACAATAAACTCGATGAGTATGTTGATTCACAGGAAGTTAAACGCTAACTGAAAAGCAATGTGCCAAGTGTATTGGTTAAAAAACAAACAAAGTTTTTTACATATTTTAACTGTCGAGCTACTTGTATTGCAATACGTACATTTTAACAAGACGTATTTCCATGTAAACATTCGTATGTGTCTAATTACGCTAAATGTTCAAAATCTCACCCTCAGTCCTGACCAGAAATCCAAAATCCAAAATCGGTCCTGTCCAAAATACCACGCTTACCTTATCCCACCTTTAGAGTTAAAGTACTGAGTTATTACCTAACTGAACCACTAAACTCATTCTTCAACAAGTCACTGTCTATGGGTATATTCCTTAAGTCTTCAAGATTGGACATAAATACGACATAAAGAATTTCCAAAGAACATAAAGAACGACTGAACTCACTCTTCAACAAGTCACTGGCTATGGGCATATTTCCTGAAGTCTTCAAGATTGGACATAAAGATGACATAAAGAATTGGGCATGTAGACGACATAAAGAATTATAGACCTATAAGTATAAAGAAAAAGGTTTCTTTCAAGATAAGGAGCTTCCTATCCGTAAAATAACTCAATCGTTTTAGCTGATCTTATACTGAATTTAGCTGTCCATACAGTTGTTTTTATTATCCTGTGAGTTTTTATTATCCTGTGATCAACTGATTTTGTTAGAAAAGGAATGAGGATTGAAAAGCAAAAGAGAAATTTCATTTACACTAGTTAATTGGTTTGTTACAGTGGCTTCAAGCAATAGAATGAATACATTTTCTTTCAAAATACGAACGATTTTGGAAATACTTTTCTCTGCTTTTATTACGCACAGCTATTTCACCCTTTAGTTTTTACAAATTTTTTATTAATTTGATAATTTATAATTTATTACATACATAAAATAAATATTAATTCAAACCCTCTATTTATATATTGTTCACCACCATCTTCAATCAACAGCTGTCAAATGGTTACAAACAGATGTGATTTGTATTGTTTACTTTTTGATTCTCCATAAGCGTAATGTTAATTTTTTAGATTTTTAACTTAATATTACAAGAAAACCGGAATTTTCTTAGACATTAGACCTATCTAGAACTTATTTTCTATTTGGAAATGAGTTATTTCCAAAATTTAAAAACCCGTAGTACCGTTTTCGAGATCCGTGTGCATATATATATATATATATATATACATAAACATATTTTAAACGTAAAATCCAATTTTTGAGTTATCCGCGAAAACTCAAAAAAGAAGTAAAGTATAATTTGACTACAGCTATTAAAACCAGCTTAAAAAATTAGTATTTTAAGTTATATGTGTACGACCAACGATTTCAGAGAAAAGTTAAATTTACTGTCAAAGGTAAATACAGTATGTTGTTTGAGAGTAGCCTATAGTATTCTTATGGAAAAAATTTACATCACCCAACAAAAACCGCATAAAAATTTGGAGCTCCCAAATAATGATCTAATACTATAATACGAGCAAGTTTGTACAAACCTAATAATTAATACTATAATACGAGCAAGGTTTTGTACAAACCTTGCTCGTATTATAGTGTTGGATAATTATTTGGGAGCATTACCCCAGCTCCAAACTTTTTAAGTGGTTTTTGTTGGGTGATGTTAATTTTTTCCATAAGAATAATATAGACTACTCTGAAACAACAACTGTATTTACCATTGACAGTAAATTTAACTTTTCTCTGAAACCGTTGGTCGTACACATATAATTCAAAATACTAATTTGTTAAGCTGGTTTTAATAGCTGTAGTCAAATTATACTTTACTTCTTATGTTTTCGCGGAAAACTCAAAAATTGGATTTTTTACGTTTAAAATCCATAAAATTTGAACCGTCATTTTTAGACATGCAAGTGGTTACATATTTAGTACTATATGCACAGTCATTACTTCATTTAAAACAAAATCGTTATAGCCATTTTTGATGACATTTTGATTTTAACGTTTTAAGGGTTTTTAGGGGTACCGGTACCAAAAATAAAGTTAAAAATATATAAAAAACCTGTAGATGCGGAGAATATTGGCGGAGAATATTGGGAGAATATTGGCCTTATATACATACCAAATTTTATCTGAATCGAACTAACGTGGTAGGCTGTGGCTCTATCCACATCCAGACGACACACACAGACTGACAGACATCAAGTTGAAACCTTTTTTGGATTGAGAGGACCCTAAAAGGGATGAATCCACTCTCAACTCAAATTCTATAATTTTGATAAAAACAGTACTTTTAGCGAATTTCCCATAGGGAAGTAGCTATTACCGTAGGTCTCATAGTAAGACTTAAGCCCAGGACCATGTTATTTTTTCGTCTTTAGGTGCCCAGAGTCCAAAAACAATAGTCGTTAAAATATATATATATATATTTTTATATGTTTGTGTGTGTGTGTGTGTGTGTGTCTGTGAACACGATAACTCTCGTAAAAATGGTCCGATCGAGACCAAATTTGGTAGAGACGTGTATTCTTACAAATGCTTGGACGAGTTCGTAAACCAGACATATCGGTCAATGGGAACGGGTAGTTTGGGGGGGTTTTGTACCCCATAATAGGGTTTTTTTGCGTTTTTTACGTGTAATTTTTAAAAATTCCTAATTTTCTATTTCACCATTGGAATCAGCTTAAAAAACTAAACAATTAAGTTCCTTAAAGCTTTACTCTACCTCCAACGGTTACCGAGATATTAAAAAATTTAAACACAGTACGTTGTATTGTGGGGCTCCAATGTTAGTCTTATGGAGGATAAGAAAAAATTAATGTTTCACTTATTATCTAATATTTTGGATGAAACTTAATATTTAGCTTCATGTGGTTGAGATCCATACATTTCTGCTTAAAAATCATAGTTTATGTGTTTATCATGGCAGCTAACCTGCATACTCTTTTCCCATGTTAATCTTATGGAGAGTAGGCAAATAATACTCGTATTTATTGACAGATAATGATAAAACTTGTCATATATTATTATTATTATTATGTTATTTATTTGGAAATTCGCTGAGTACGCAGGTCTGCTGCGACAGGGGTATTTCCATATACTATCGTATAAGTGGAAGAAAGTAAAAATATTAATGATTGAAATTATACTAGACAACAGGTTTTTGTTGACAAGAGTGGTAAGCCGAGATAGGGGATGATTACAAGAGGTAAGCCGCCGGTCACCACGGATCAGGCTGCCGCCGCCTGATTACCACAGATAACATGGCTACATTCTGGATTATTGTAATAATTATATGTTCGATCAGTCAAGTTTTAACTTTCATAATTATAACTATTGAACAAATCCGTTTGTAAAATTTTAATAACAACAAATCATAAATCACATTAAACTTAAATTCTTTTGGCAGGGTCTTGTAGAGTATGATTAAGTATATAGAGTAGGAGCTAATACATATTAAATAATTTATAATAATAATAATAATAATAATAAAATACAAGATCATCTTTAAGGGTAGTTCGGTGCTTCTCTTAGGTTTTGTCGTCGAGGCTCATATTGACAATACAGATCTAATGAGCTCCTGGACTAACGTGAGGTGGATTTCCCCGTCTGCTTGGTTCCGTAATTTATTCTTCGTGTCTTATAATTTCCGATTGAGGGGTTCATTTCAGATTTAGCTTAAAAACACTCAATACTTTCGGAACTCTTGAAGAGGATAGTTTATCTCCTTAGCTTCTCTACTGTATGTTAATAGAGTGCCCGGGAGTGCGGATCCTTACTCTATGTATTTTACAGATATGCCGGCCTCGGGCTGTACAGCCCAGTAGTCTCAAAATATTAGAAGTACTTGTATATTCTAGAGTTTGTGGAGTAAAATATGCTTCTCTAGACTACTCAGTACACTCAGTGCAGAGGAAGGGCAATCTTCATTCGGTGGACTAATTCCAGCAACATCTTTAAAGGTTTAAACTAATTTTAACTTATGGAAAATTGTTATGTATTCAGGGTGTCCCATAGGTAAAGTGCCAAACTCTGGAAAAACGTTGTATGTGTCAAAATAAAGAATAATAATTTTTCCAAAATCGCTTTGTTTACCTTTGTTTATCCGCCATTGTGTTATTTTACAAAACAAATTGTTATCCTCGAAAATTTTCAATTAATCTTTGTAGAACTCAGTAAGTATGTTTAAATAAAATAGAACTACTGTAGAAACATAATTCAACTTGGTCAAATTTCATACTTTAAAATGGCGGCCATTTTAAGCCTCTAAAATTTTTCCACCATTGTAGATTAAAAGTTTAAAATGGCCGCCACTTTATAATTTTAAATTTGACCAAGTTGGATTTTTTCAAATTAGGTCTCTTATACATAATCGTTTTTATAATGATCGGCTAAAAATTTTTATAGTTAACAATTATTTAAACAAACACTTATGGAAAAACAATATTTTTCATTTTCACTTTATTTTGCTCCATACAATCCTTTACCAGAGTTTAGCTTTTACTGATGGGACACCTAGTCACAGATTTTCTGGATGACCTGTGTATTATTATAAATTATATTTTTTGTTTATATATTGTCCACCGTTAGTAAGTAAGATTCCTGAGTTCATATCTATTTTTACTTAGTATAGTTTTTTTTTTCGTCTGAACTATGTGGTAGGTGTCTAGTATTTATCCTTATATATTTTATACTCACTCTTGTTCTTTTATAAGATGGTCTACCGTGTATGAATAGGCCCTAAACAGGTTAATAACTGTAAACATATAGGCATAGACTTACTACCGGTAGGAGAAAGTAAAAGTACACATTCTATAACATTTTACCTCAGTCGCAACTATTAATAAATGTTTTGAATTGTATTTAAACAATTGTTTGCAGTTGTTAAGTTTATTGCTATAAAAATCTATTTATTAATAATCATATAAAGTACACAAAATGAAACACTCAGCTAGGGAGTTAATGACACTCCTAATAACTAAGTATCAACTCATTTTGTAGAATTGTTGTTTTAACTACTCGTATATCAAACTGAATGAATAATCAATACAACGGGTTGTTTACAGAATGGGTTGTGGAGTGTGAAGTAGTTGCGTGCAGCAGGAATGTACTTAGAAGCTGTTTCGTTACTTATGGTAACGTCGTATATTTGGGTAATCAAACAACGTAGATCTCTATACTTCACTTGAAAGTCTTTACTACTTAGATAAATAACTTTTTTATGGTTCGTACTGTCATCAATTGTTCAATAAAATTTCGCCCTGAATTTTAACTTGAAATTTACCCTGAATTTTGTATGATTTTTATAAGAGAATGTTTCTCCACTTAACAAAAGTGAGATCACTGAATTAGCTGACTATTGTTATAATGGTGTAGTGAAACCAGAGTTACCAGTATTTTAAGTTTATTCTGGTTAAGCAAAACTAGAATTTTAAGTTAATTTTAAGTTTATGAACAGCTATATTCAAAGCATTTTAGAAATGATTTGTAACTCATACAGAACTCACTTTTTCATAAAAAGACGAAATTCAAAGGGTCTGAAAAGATAGGATTCATTAAGAGGGGATGGTCCGCTTTGCAGATTCAAAGGAACTGGCAGATTTGAGTTATGCTTGTTTTGAATGGAGAAATATGCTTTCAGTACATGTCTGTAATGGCTAAACACGTAATTACACCCAGTTGAATGAGGGACTAAGTTATATCTTCCTCTCCAACGCTAACACCAGCCTCACTAAATATTAAACGAAATATCAATCAATTTCAACAGTAACACCAATCACTGGATATATTAGTGCTTGCTGACCGCTGTTCCTGCGTTCGGCAACACAGTGTCTGGTTTTACACAACGGTTTATTTCGCCCCAACATCTCCCAGCTACCGTGTAATCGACAGAAGAACAGAACACAAAGCAAGTCATGTGTAGTAATTTTGTTTCGAGCTTTTAACTGAATTGGAAAGAAAATAACAATGTCTCCCTCCGTTAACAAAGCCAATACGTTTGTTTATTCTTTCATGTCTCCGAGTGATTCTCTTATTTCATTTTCTTTTATGTGAAATATATTTAGAGATATAATTTAAATTAGATTATGATATAAATAAAAATAACTAACAACAAATAATAACAGTTATAACAATAAGTTATTATAACAACAAATAGTAACAACATGGAGTAAAAGTAAGTTTCGTAATTTTAATTTTTAGTAATATTACCCTCCAATTTAATCTGATTATAATATTTCCTACATATTGTTAGGATAACAAATTGACTGTGAAGTATGACTATTCGTGTTGAATACATTAGTATATTTGATAACAAATTGAACATTATTCAGTTACAATTTACAAATAACTTAATTTACTATATTTATACGCTTAATACATTTTAGAGTAACGGGGATTGGAGTCACATCGCCACTTTTGACAGTTTTACTTGAGTGACTAGCATGAGATGATTTAAAAAAACTTTTAATTTATTTGGTTAGACTGAGCTAAAAGAAATCGACTCACTTTCCACTCCATAGTGACGACTGAAAATAAGGTTTGTATTAGGGTTTGGATTAATTGATTTATTTTATGGACATACATCTTCGAGATGGATAAGTTTGTAAATGATTACATAAGTTTGTTTAATGATTTAGTTAGAATCGGCGTCTCTCATCTTGTGAAACCGACGTTAAAACAACTGCGCCAATTCAAGCTACCTTATTTACTACCAGCTGTATAAATACGAGTAAATTTTATTTTTATTCCACTGATGGCGCGTGATCCTCCTCTTAGATAAATAAAATAAAAGCTATGCTATGTATTTGTTATTCCATTTCTAGTTACCGTAAATCATTTTCTTATTTTATTAGTCGTATTAAAAACTTAGGATTAAGACTCGTCATTTATATTCTCACATATTAACATATATTATTATTAACATTAACATATTAACATAAGTGTACAGTTTATATTGATTATGTTTGTATCATTTATTGGTTTTTTAAAATAAATAGCATTCCTTTAAAAACGACTTTATTTTGTTTAAAACATTAGCTATTAAAAACAAGAGTTTCCATTAGAATGTTTACTTCTGTACCTCTACCTGGTGTATTAAGACAGCTCTTTATGCTTGAGAAAAGTTCTTTTTATGTGTTTCCTTTTTATCTGAATATTAACTACGATAAATTCAAACGATGTGTATCTGTGGTTGAACCATCGCACCTTGAATAACTATATTATTTTATTCTGGTGGAGTAAGGACAAATCTATGTTTTTTCTTTGAAGTGGTTTCATAATTCGATTGCTAAAACATTGTTATTGCTCGAAAGGGTCTCAGTAGTCATAGTGCAGATGAGGTATGGAAAGTAGTCTTGGAAAAAGCCTTGAATAATTTAAAGTAAAATGTCTTTTAAAATTTACATAATATATAGCTATTTTGTAATTTTTACTATACCAAATTATATGAAACAAAGGATGAAAAGTTACTAATCTGACAGCATATTATATACTTTGTCACTTACTCATCTTAGAACAATGAGTGGTAAGGAAGAATACGCCCTCAACGTAATAAAATAAAAAACATTACTAAATAGTGTAAAGCTAATACAGTAAGAATTAATTTTTTTATATGAGGTAGAGTAAATAAAATATTTCATAAAATTTATAAAGTAAATGTACATTGTTTAAGTGAATAAGACGGGACAGCACAGCTCGCCTTGGAGCAACAAGTAGGTTGTTTAAAGGAGAGACTACAACTTCTTTACAAACTACTATAGTTTCACCAGATTTATTTGGCAGGTTTATGTGGCATGTCTTACTAATAGGACTCTACGGTGTTATTAACTTTTTAAATTCAACACGAAGTTAGATGGGTGGAAACTGGCACTTACTGTGTATATAGTTCAAAACTTACTTGTTTCATATGAAATTAAAAATATAGTCCAAACAAGCACAACATATAGTCTTTCTACCCGTTATTTCATTTTATCCTTTTTTTGTAATGTATTTTCTTTAAGTTTCAAGGAATGGAAACAAATCACAAAGGATTAGGATCAGTTACACAGATTGTTTGTGAAATTCCATCATTCTTGCACAATGGCAGTGTTTTATTGTAAATAGCTTTCGGTGTGGCAAATACGTACCAGTTCCAGAACATAGAAATTAACTAGGTAACGTTTCGTACCTTTTTATAGTAGCTTTTATAATTTTCACTATTTTATATTACCGTATTATTTCGGTGCTGGTTAAGTGATACTTTTCTGAGCCCCAAGATCTAATGAGAAAATTTTTAAGCTGGAGATGTGTGAGATGCGTGGATTGTGAGTTTGTTTATTAAGCTTGATTTATAATCAGTAATCCACTGGTTGAAAATATGAAACAACACATTTCGACAGATTTGTGAGAATCTGGATTAAACTGTTTTTTAAATTTTTGAATCTGACACTAAAAACTCGATGGCATTTAGTCACATACGTTCTATTATAAATAACAATTTGTATATACGAGACGTGTCTAAAAACATGGTGAATGACATGATAAAACAAAAAAAACTTTGCAACTGCAAAGTTGTTGCAAAAATCGCAGATTCAATCGCTGAGCTTTTGTTAGCATCTATCGTTCCCCCTCAGTGTTTTTCGTCACGTGCCCCAACATTTCATGGGTTTCTGTCTCCATTTTACTCAATGTATAGCAGAACTTAATGTTGTATCATTGTTTCATGACTACTCGAACACCACATTAAACTGAATGCAATTAGCTCTGATCTAGAAGCATCGCCCCTGTGCCGGCAGAGGTCAGATCCAGACATGTCCTGACGTGTCTCTATACAGGTACGCGTGATTCTCTAATCTACTTTATGTTCCCATTTTTGAGACATTCGCCGAATTTTTAGACAGACGTTAAACCACACACTACAGATAAAGTCACGATTGATAAATAGACACACATTCTCTAAACATAATCAGCGTTTACTGCAACGCAGCTGCAACGCTAGAGCTGAAAGGAAACCTCAAAAATGAAGCCAGGGTTCTTTTTCACAACTTACCTAAACTCATCGACAAATGTACTTACATAGGCGTATGAATGTAAACTATAGAAATAAATTTCCATGAATTTATTGTTAAATATGTGAGTGTTGGTATTTAAATGCATCTGTGAACACTATTGAACATATTTCTGTTATAAATAAGGTAAGAATTCACTTAAAGTACCAAATTTTAGGAAAAAGTTCTTTCAAGTTAAATTATTATAAACAAAACGATGTAGTTGTAAACCCAATCACGGTAAAATCTAATCAACAATTTAAAGTTTATTTTAAGTAGGCTATAGCTGTACCTAAGCTCAGAATTCTGAACCTTTTTAAAAACCTACTATAGAAAATAGTGTCAATATACGAACACGCATTCCTATACTCTATTATTGTATAAAACTGGCTTAAATAGTAAAAATTCCACAGTACATGTAGCCTTATAGTAATACTTATTAAAGGTATAGCATTAAGCAGGATTTTTCAGCAATGCATTCGGAAATTAAAACTACAGTTTGAAATTTAATAACTAACTATAATAGGGGTGTAAATCGTTGAATTAACATTATAAATCTAAATTATAAGCTATGCATCAGCTTATAAATTAGAGATCGTTAAAAATTAAGTTGAATTATATTGATTAAACTTATAATTTTATATTATGCTCTTATAAAATATGCACATCGTTCAATCAGTTTAAATAATAAGTATAATTAATTTACAGCTCAAAATTTTGCAAGAATTTTAAACGCAACATACCTAAATATCTTACGTTAGTAAAGAGAGGAAAGTTCCACTTAAAATTATGTTAAGTTTAAATAAATATTGTCTAACAAGACAATTGACGAATAATTTATGTAATGGATAAGATCAAAGTGTAACCTTGCAGCCATGACTATCGTAGTTATGTTCAGACCTGAGGTACATTTAATTTTTTTAACCCATCGAACTTTTAATTTAACTAAAGTTTCTTAATGATCTGTGACTAATAACTACTGAAAAAGTTTAATTATTGTTAACTTATTTTTCACAAACTTATTTAAATTGATCTCTTAATGCAATACTATAATACGAGCAAGTTTTGTATATATTTGCACAAGGATCTCGAAAACGGCTCTAACGAAGTTCTTTAAATTTTGGAAATAACTAATTTCCGAGTAGAAAATAAGTTCTAGATAGGTCTAATGTCCAGGATAACTCCGGTTTTCTTGTAATATTAAGTTTGAAATGTGAAAAATAAACATTAAGCTTATGGAGAATCAAATGTAAATAATACAAATCAAAACATCTGTTTACAACCGTATGGAAGACGGCTAAAAATATGCTCTTTGTAAGATGTGAATAGAGGTTTTGTATACATATTTATTTTGTGTATGCATGTAATAAATGATAAATTATCAAATTAGTAAACAATTTGTAAAAAAAATAATGGGTAAAACAAATGTTCAAAATAAACGCGGAGAAAAATATTTCCAAAATTTATCGTGTTTTGATAGAAAACTTATTCATTTATTCATTATATTGCTTGAAGCCACTTTAACAAACAAATTGATGTAAATTAAGTTTCCCTTTTGCTTTTTAATCCTCACTCCGTATATAACCCAATCAGTTGACCACAGTTTGTTTATTAAGTCATACGAATAATTATGATATATCAAACAATAACACCTAGATAAAACATGTTGAGTCACATTAGCATCCCCTAGCTCATTGCCAACGCGACGGACTCTTATGAAAAAGATCGTGAGATCGATCCCCGAACGAGGCCGGGGATAATAAATTTCTGTTTAGAGTTTATGCAGGTTAGTAAAAAAATGTTTGCGTTAGTTGTTCAATAAACAGCTATAATTTTTATTTTTATTTCAAGAAAGCGACTAACAACATTATGTTCTATTGCCGACATAAGTAAAACAATAACTATTAAACTATTTATATTATTAGTATTATATTTATTTCCTTAAAGTTGTCTTATTCTATCCCAGCAAATCCCGGCCTCCAGGTACTTTCCTATGAAAGTAATAATTAATGTTTATTTTAGCAAATTTCCCATGGGGAAGAAGCTGTTACCGTAGGTCTCATGGTAAGTCTTAAGCCCGGGACCATGTTATTTTTTCGTCTTTACGTGCACAGAGACCAAAAACAATAGTCATGAAATTATATATATATATATATATGTGTGTGTGTGTGTGTGTGTGTGTGTGTGTGTGTCTGTAAACACGATAACTCCCGTAGAAATGGTCAATCGGAACGGGTAGTTTAGGGGGGGTTTGTACTCAAAAATTTGTTTTTTTAGTTTTCCATATGTAATTTAAAAAAAAAATTAAATTTTATCTTTCACCATAAGAATCAGCTTAAAAACTACACAATTTATTTCCTTAAAGCTTTTCTCTGTCTCCACCGGTTACCGAGATATTAAAAAATCTAAACACAGTACGTTGTATTTTGGGGCTCGAATGTTAATTTTATGGAGGATAAGAAAAAAATTAATATTTCACTTACTAACCAATAATTTTGGATTAAACTTGGTATTTACCTTTATGTGGTTAAGATCTTGTGTTTCAAATGCGTAAAAATCATGGTTAATGTTTTTATCATGACAGCTAACCTGCATACTCTTTTCCAATGTTAATCATATGCAGAATAGGAAAACTTCTTTATTTTTGGACATTCGTTAATGAAATTTGATATGAATTGTCAAAATAAAAATTGTTTACGCTAGAAATACCTAATTTTAGTGTTCCTCACAGCAGCAAACTTGCATACTCTTTCCTATGTTAATCTTATGTAGAATAGGCAAATAATTAACTCATATATTTATCGACAGATATTGATCAAACATGTCACATATTATTATTTATTATTATATTATTGATTTGGAAATTAGCTGAGTACGCAGGTCTGCTGTGACGGGGGTATTTTCTCTTATGATAAACAATACCAGCATTCAAACGATGAGTGTGATTGAGAGAATGGGTTGAAAACAGTGTTAAAGTATTTTGTATTAAAGTTAATCATGCGTGCAGGTCCGGCAAAACTTATGCAAGATATTTTTAGAATTTTTAACACAATCGATTATATACTAATATTACACAAAAGTTCGTCCTGTTGAAAATTTGTTTTCAATAAAGTATCATTTGAATTTTCAAATTTATTTTTTCTGTATATTCAGTGAGAAAACTTACCATTCGTACTCTGTTTGATATGAAGCAAAGTTGAGATATCACTCTCTTATGATGACAGCTCTTTCCCAGAGAAAAGATTAATTTAGCACTGAAGATGACTGGGGCGGACCTCTGTTAGGAAAGGGTAAATGATAAATGGCCGTACAGGCAATATATTCCTTTTTTTTAGGAATAATGTTGTTGATTATTCACAAAGTCTATCCTTAACATTAAAACTGAATATTTAAGCAATAACCTTACCGAGCGTAATCTGTAAATAATAACAATGGTTAAAAGTAATACTAGACACAATACTAAGTGATAAGGACGATGTAGATGTTAAAACAAGTGTATAAATCTCACACAGTGGAAGGGAAATGCTCTCCTTTGTCTAATAAATAAGCTCTTTAACAGCCAAAACGAGGGAACATTCCTTGAACAACGTCTGAGACATTAATACGTCCTGAAAGTGCTCATTATATATTTTATAGCTAAATTTGATTGATATTTATTTGTCATAGTATTAAATTGAGTTATGAAATTATAATCAAATTACATTTGTTTAAAACTATGCTGTAGTGTTTGTATGTGCCGTATGGCCGAGGCGTGGCAGGAGGGCGCGCGTTAGGCCTGGGTGTAGCGGGCAAAGTACGATTGTGTGAGTGGGTGTTATTCATAGATTATTAGATAATATTTTAGATTTTTGTTAATATTCTAATTTTATTTTTTTATGAAGTTTATATATGATATTTTGTTTTATTTTACTTTCAAATCAATGTTATTTTACTTTATATTTTCATTGTTATTATTATTGACATTACTGTTATTATTATTTTAATTGAGGTTAATTAATTGTAAGAGAGGACCATGTGGTACTAAATTCGCCTGGCAATAAATAAGTATTTTCAATCATTCATTACTTAAATATGGCTTGATTTTAGCAAGTTCAGAATTTCTTCGGCACTGAAAAAGTATATCAGAGTTGAAACGTAGATTATTGTAATATATTAAATAAAACATGTTGCTAAAAGATAACGTTTTCATTGAAGAGGGAAAGAAGGCTTCAGATAGAACGTTTTAGAAGAATAAATCCTCCTTTTCAAATATAAATACCATCGCATTTGTAATAAAACGAATTCTGTGTTCCAGTAGAAGCAGTTGTATCTCCTTTGAGTGTAAAGTTGTTGATATTACGTTTAAAGATAAATCCCCATAAGTGCTACAAAATATTAATTTTATTGACCTCTCAATATTTTTACTAATGCTACTAAACGTATTTAGTTAAAATATATTGAACTCGTATTTAAATAATTGTGAGTTAATACTCTGTCGATGCGTGATCTGGTTTAAGTACTTATAATCATAAATAATAATTACTGATGTACTTATTTGGATTAGGTTATTATGGAATAAAGATGTATTGCACGCGAACACAATAATTTAATCATTGGACTAAATACCACTTGACGGCGGCGCGGCGCGGCGTGGCGAGCTGATGATGCCTGGCTGAAACCAATTTATCAAGGTATGTAAGTATATGTAAGGTATCAAGCCATCAATATGTATTTTTTGTGTCTTGGTTTTGAAGTTTGATGTCTACAATGGGTAGAACATCCCTACATTATTACTTGAAAATGTTGAATTAGGTGAAACATATAGGTGAACTTTATTTAAACCGTGAAGACGATTGTAAATACCTAATTAATTAATTAGTTAATTTAAGAATAGCTAAATAGCTAGCCTTAAATTACACATTTTGGGGTTTCAAAAACTAATTTTAAGTAATATTCGTTCTTTGTAACCCTTATACAAAATAATGCCTAATTCAGCTTTAGCTATATTATGTACAGTAGTACTAAAACTATCGGTATGAACTTATAAAGCAAAGTTATTAATGAATTAATCTTTAGTATCTCTTTAACGTTAATCTTAAGTTATTATTCTTTACTAAGTATGTATCTTAAGTAATAATGGTTAAAAAATGTTAAAATTATTTTATTAAAACCAACTCCTTCCAATCAGAGATACAGCTTAAATTGAAAGGCAGGAAGAAATAACATTGGTAGAAAATGTTGAAATATCTTTTAACATTCCCTCTTAGTCTTTATGTTGAAACAAACATTTAACAAACTGTAGATCTTGAGATATCTCCCTCCATACAACTGTTCTCTTGTGTACATAGTAGAAGTTTGTTTATTTTCCAAGAGTTATTTGTAAACACGGTAAAGCGATACTTGCATTTACGACAAATACACAAAATATTGTACCTTTAAACCATGTATTCGCATAACCTATAAGCGTTAACTATTTTGTAAACATATAAAACAAAACACGTATGCCGTTTTATCAATCTTCTGTTAATGGATAGTCTTATAATGGAAGTTAATTAAACGGCAATAGATCGTTTTATCATTTATAGAGGTGTAGGAATTTAATACCAGAATATAAAATATGCAAACATTTCTAGACTACAGTAGAATTGTTCATTAAAGACATTTTGTTATATTCCTGATATTTCCAATCCTCGACGTAACAGTACAAATACTAAGTTTTTTCATTAAAAATTATAACGAAATTTTGTAGTTTTTCTACAGAATGTCCATGAAAAATGTTTCAGGACTTCGGTGAGTGATTAGGTACATTAAAAGAAAGAAAAAAGTTCCAGTAGAGGTATGGCCTAAAACGCTTATTTTCTCAGATATCCGCCATTTTGTATTTTTCATCAAATATTTTTTATTTCAAACATTTTTTTACAGATTATTTTCAAATTCGGTATGTGTTTTACACTAGTAACTACTGTTCTTCAAAAAATAACTCGGATGATCCAAGCTCAAAATCCGAAACGGCGGCCATTTTATTTTTTAGCGCTTTCAAAGTATTTTAGTTTTAACATTTGAAATGACCGCCATTTTAAATTTTGAGCTTGGATCATGCTAGTTATTTTTAAAATGATAGTAGTGTAAAACAAATACCAAATTTGAAAATATTCCGTTCAAAAATGTTTGAAATGAAAAATACAAAATGGTGGATATCTGAGAAAATAAGTGTTTTAGGCCATACCTCCATTGGTACTTTTTTCTTCCTTTTAATGTACCTGATCACTCATGGAAGTCCTGAAATGTTTTTCATGGACACCCTGTATAGTTTAAGTCTATAAAGTTAATAAGTTTAATACAAAAATTATAAATAAAACATATTTTTATGAATCATAAGAAATTGTGGATTCAGAAAGAGTTTAGCGATTTAAAATACATCAATAAGTATTATGTTGAAGTAAAAGGATTCTAGCCACGTCTTGTCTGACTTCAACCGAGTCTAAATTAAATTGGCTTCAGTATGATGCAGTGTGTCAGTTGGCGTGAATTGACTCCGGTCTGCTCCATGAATAAGAAACACCCCGTTGCAACTACGCGACTACAGCGCACTCTACCACCTACCAATACAAATAAAACTGACAGAATAGAAAATAAACTGATTAATCAGTATTGGAATCGTTTACCTTCAAGTCTTGGACACGACGATTCCTCGGCGTCATCGACAGTCGTGAGCGTCGTAAATGATTTTATTTTTTAATTTTCTTGTATGCCCAATGAAAATGAAGTCTAAGTCCAGACTTTCAGATATCCAGGTCCTGGAAATGTAGACGTTTGGATTATAAGTTGAGTACACGCTACGACTGAGCTACCCATCTGTTTTAAACTATTTGGATTGTTATTATTTGAAAAGAAGTCACTTTTACATCGGATTTTTCTAATAATAAATTAAAATAAGTGATAAAGTTCATTATTTATTTCATTTATCTTTATGTTGCAAAAATTGCATTGAGGGATAAAACTGGGTTTTAAATTGTTGATTCAGAAATTCTTAGCTTACTTAGATACAGGACAAACGTAACGGATTTCAGATTTTTTTTTATAAAAACAATTAGTAAAAGGGCTTCCCAAAACAAAAAAAGTAGTTTAAAAATTACTTGAAAGTTAGTTTTCAGAATGAAAGAAAGTTAAAAATGGCTGCTATGAAAGGTTGACTATTAGTTTCCACCAATAAACCCGGTAATAAATTTTCGAACAGAATGTTCTGAATAATAAATGGTTCAATATTCACTTGAGCTTGTAGGTCATTTACCATTAATTCCTTCCTTTGATTCAAATAATTTACTGATAAATACATAATTCCTGGAAAACTAGCTTTTGACGAGTTGGATTAACTAAACATTTCATTGATCGGTTTAAAAGGAGCAATACATTAAACGATTTTCATCACTTTCTGTAACTTAGGGCTCTTACAGTTAGTATTTTAATTTATTATGTTGTTTGTTTTACATTGAAAAGTGGACTAAATACATGTATTCATATATAAGTTGTTGGTCAGTGCTTAAAATGTAGCACAACCTTGCGTTATTAACTATATGAGGAGACATTTGGTATTGATCAGAAGTTAGGAAAGCCTGATTATAGGGTTACACCACTGTAGTTTAGTTTCACATGCTTCATAGCATATTGACAACTAGAAGTGACAATATAACGAATACAGTTGGAGCGTTTTGAAACGAAGGCTATCAGGCTAAGTTAGCACTAGAATTACATCTGGAAACAGACAACAAGGCTAGGTCGATAACACTGCATAAGTAATGGAGTTGGTCTTATACTCACTGGCTCCTTCGTTTGTCCACAACATCGTTTACCTACGCAATTTTAATTATTTTTTAAAACTAGCGCTACTATAAAAAATTACTAGCCTATTTTAAGAAATTTACATAAGCTTTAAAACTCGTTCCATACGAAGTTTTGTCTAACGTGAAAAATAACGAATAATGCTCTTGAAATGGTAATACGTCTCCCATCAACCTTTTAACCACATGAATATAGTGAGTGATTCATGGATTATACAAAAAAACGAATAATGCTCTTGAAATGGTAATACGTCTCTCATCAACCTTTCAACCACATGAATGTAGTGAGTGATTCATGGATTATACAAAATAACGAATAATGCTCTTGAAATGGTAATACGTCTCTCATCAACCTTTTAACCACATGAATATAGTGAGTGATTCATGGATTATAAAAAATAACGAATAATGATCTTGAAATGGTAATACGTCTCTCATCAACATTTCAACCACATGAATGTAGTGAGTGATTCATGGATTATAAAAAATAACGAATAATGCTCAGTAAATGGTAATACGTCTCTCATCAACCTTTCAATCACATGAATATAGTGAGTGATTCATGGATTATACAAAATAACGAATAATGCTCATGAAATGGTAATACGTCTCTCATCAACCTTTTAACCACATGAATATAGTGAGTGATTCATGGATTATAAAAAATAACGAATAATGCTCTTGAAATGGTAATACGTCTCTCATCAACCTTTTAACCACATGAATATAGTGAGTGATTCATGGATTATAAAAAATAACGAATAATGCTCTTGAAATGGTAATACGTCTCTCATCAACCTTTCAACCACATGAATATAGTGAGTGATTCATGGATTATAAAAAATAACGAATAATGCTCTTGAAATGGTAATACGTCTCTCGCCAACCTTTCAACCACATGAATATAGTGAGTGATTCATGGATTATAAAAAATAACGAATAATGCTCAGTAAATGGTAATACGTCTCTCATCAACCTTTCAATCACATGAATATAGTGAGTGATTCATGGATTATACAAAATAACGAATAATGCTCATGAAATGGTAATACGTCTCTCATCAACCTTTTAACCACATGAATATAGTGAGTGATTCATGGATTATAAAAAATAACGAATAATGCTCTTGAAATGGTAATACGTCTCTCATCAACCTTTTAACCACATGAATATAGTGAGTGATTCATGGATTATAAAAAATAACGAATAATGCTCTTGAAATGGTAATACGTCTCTCATTGTGGATAGTTGTGAGAGATGATCGGTGGGTGTAGTGTTCTCTTGTGTATATTAACGTCCGCACTATTGAATACTGCGTTAATCCACAGAGACCATTCGCATAATTAGACCAATTCGTAATTCCGAGGTCGTGGTTCGGATTCCACGTTAAACTGTAGGGCCATTAGTTGCCATCAGCTGTTGGGCTATTAATTAACAGTCCTGTCTAAGGAAAATGTCAGCCTTAGTCAGTAACAAGACTACAAGATCGCGCCACAATCATCCAACATTCATTACTCATTCATACTTGGCTTAAAATACCTACCTGGGTAGGTCGCCATTTCTGTTAAAAGTATAAAAAAAAGTATAAAGTATAAGTATCATCAACCTTTTAACCACATGAATATAGTGAGTGATTCATGGAATATAAAAAACACACAGATGGAGACAGATACAGACACAGATACAGATACAGATGGAGTATTTCCATCTGTAAAAAATGGTATGTCTAATACTGTAGTACCTACGTAAAATACTTACTTAGCTTGGATATATGATGTAGAGAACTAAACAGAGCCAAATATATTCCTTAAAAATAATGTTTCCTTATATTATTTCTATTTACTCTTTGTGTTTGATGACACAGTTAGTAGTTTTAATTTATTTATTTCATTTTATTTTAGTTCTATATTTCAGGTAAGAGCCGTAATCGATCGTGAAATCGGACGCAGCACGCTGGCGTGAGTAGACAGAATTTTATATAACTCATATTACTCCTGTCATAGCCTAGTGATAGAATAGTGCTGAGTCTACAAGTTTTAATTACATGAGTTATACTAATTTGTCTATTCTTCACAGGAATGGGTACGTAGGTTTGCTGTCATGAAAAATATTAAATTTGGTGTCATTATAAACCTTTAATTATTATTACTAATATATCCATATTAATAAAATTTATCTAGATGGATTTGCATACCAAATTACTGAATAACGTTTAAGTAAATAGGTGAGTTATCGATTTTTAGTTATACTTCATAAGATTAAAATTAGATAACGTGCTGTGTTTAGGATTTTGAATATCTCAGGACCAGATTGACCTAGAGACATGATTAAAAATAATATGCAATAGATTGCTTTCTTGAACCAAATCCAATCGTAAAAAGAAAAATTAGGTTTTGTTCAAAAATCATACGTACTAATTGAAAAATTTAGAAATCTAGCATTTTTTGGGGTACGACCCCCCTTCCACAACAGCGTAGTTCATGTAGTCCCATTGTGTTGCCAAAAAAGTGTACAAGATATCACAGAAAGGAAAAACTTCACCGAATATAGCAATAAGCAAATAATAATTGCGGCCGTTATCGTCATGACACACACACACACACACACACACACACACACACACATATATATATATATATATATATATTTCAAATACCCTAAAAATGTGTTTATAAACTGAGCTACGATCTTCCCTCGTGATCTCGGGCTCAACTATCAACATGCGAGTCATGTGAATAGCTGACTTTTTTCATAGGAAATTCGCTAATAATACTGTTTCCCTATGTTATAATCAAATTTCATAAAATTAATTATACTGCTAAAACTCGAATTAAAATCAACAGGTTGTGGCACAGGATCAAGATTTCAACATCGTAAGGATGACGTGTCCTTGCAGTTTATATATTTACACTTCATATTTCGTAACAGATTTTTACTTCATTTTATTAATGTAACAGTAGTAGTACTATTAATAATGAAGCATACAAGGAAAAATATCCTAATCCATCTTGATAGCTTGGTAAGATTAATGAAACAAATTTTATCATCTTTATATATACAGTCAGTGAATGACTATCCCAATCAGCAATCAATTTTATTTCCAAGTTCAAGAAGGATCGCACAAACACACATTAAAAAATGTTGCGTTTCCCCCAACTACGTTACGTAAACAGAGTCTTATAACATAAAGTAAATTGTCCAGTTTCAGATCGAAGCTTTTGGTAGGTGTAACATTTTCTTGTGAAGAAAAAAGTAATCACGGAAAAGCAATTAATTAACGCTCGAGTGAATGGCCCTTGAAGCAGGAGCTGAGCTGTTGATGTAGATCAACAACAATTTATCAAGCTATCTCTTCGTACGTTATCTCGATACTTCACATTTTGTAGGCTACACTTATGGAACAACACTTCAAAATACGTTATTAAAGTATTTAAAATCCTGTATATCTAATGTTTCTCTCGTTGGTATTTTTTTAAATATTCCAGTCGCCGATGCCCTGCATATCCATCTGCTCCTAATCTTTAATATCCATATACCTGTCCGTACCATGTGACATGTCCTTACTCCAGGAAGGACAATTTTAGATGACAATTAGAATTCATTCTTGTTTGTAATCAGACATTTTGCAATCTTATGATCAGTTTCATAGTTTTTTTGTGAATCGTCTTACTGCTCATCTGCATAGCTTATCCAGGAGGACGGGTATTTCCTTCTTGGACTCAAAGGGTATGACAGGCCCCTAATCACTCCTAGGTAACTAGGATACTCCCGAGTGATAGGAATTCCTGAAGTCTTGTCCAGTTAACTTTTTTGGGGGAGGGGAGGTGGTTATAGGTTTAACTGTCTACTACCGAGGGATACCTTTAAGGAAGTTACTCTCTAACAAAACTCATTCGAAGGATCCCTGGCCTTTTGCCTTACGTAGTAATTTTCAGAGGGGAAGAAAGGACATCATTGGGAGTAAGAAACCAAACTCTTGCTATTCATACATTCTTTGAGTACAAATGTGCTAAGCACATTAATTAAACTTTGCAGACCTAAAGATTTACATGGATTTTAAAGATTTTTGTTAGTTTGGATTTTTTGTTAGAAAATGCTAAGACTAAAAAGATGGCTATTGCATGAAGGGCGATTTTTTCACTGCGTCAGGGTTGCGAAGGTCTGACGGAGTTTGCTTATGTTTTGAGGCATGGAGTGAATGATTGTCGATTCCACATTCAATTTATACAACAAGCACTCAACACTGCTTTAGTGATGGGGATATGCGATAGAAATATCATATCCAAATTAATTAATGGAAAAGGACTTTGAGTCATAAGATTTTCAGACATAATAACCGTAGCTAATTACCATTTTCTCAATAAGATGCCACATTGAATAGTTATCTCCAGAAAAAGTTGTAATACTATATCCCTAGGGCCATGCTTTGTATGCGGTAATCAAAATCTTAAAAAATTGTAAAATTCAACAACCAATTTGTTACAAATGTGGGATTAAGAATCACATAACGAGAATAAGTAAAACGGTACAAGGAAATAAACTACATAGCAGTAATAGTGCAATCAATAATAATTTTCTCAAAGAATTCAGTTGTAAAACCGTTGAGAACAGCACAACTGTAGTTAGTTGTGCTGTAATTTGTTCTACTATAATTAGTAGAACAAATTCTTTGGGGGAATACAGAACGTTACGAAGTCAATATTTATCTTACACTTTTTCTTGAAGTCTTACTCAATAAACAGACCATAAAAATGCAATTTCACCCGGGTAGCTGTGTATCGATAGTCTCAAATCATACCTTGAATCAGATAGGAAAACCTGACCTTCTGTCAAGAAGACAAAGTTTGACTTCGTTTACAGGTCACTGTGGTAAACATCTTGGTGAAGTACATGTTGAAGTTGCTTCTACTAACGTGAGAACACTACTTAGATTTTTTTGTCGCTTCAGGTATCAATCAAATTATTTTGTGAATAGATTGGATTTTGCCTTTATTTTCACACAAAATGTCAATTTCCGATTTGCAAAAGATATGTTCAGAACTACATACACTTACAAGTAGAAAACATAGATCAACAACGTTCTAGACTTGTTGATGAATTCTCTGACGTTTTTCAACCCAATGAAAATGAATGTTCTAAGACACCTGCTCACTTGTACTTATTACTTGGGTCTGTGTATTTCCAAAAATTGAATTTTGACGAATCAAGAGAAAGTCAAGCAGTAGATATGCCTGAACCACAGCATTTTAAACAATTGGAATCGTTTATGGGAATGGAAAAACTTTACTCAAAGCTTATACCAAACTTCTCTGAGATCTGTGTACCTTTGAACAAACTTAGACAGAAAAATGTTCAATAGATATGGACTTCACAGTGCTCTAAGGCTGTTGGTCGTATTAAAGACGATTTAGTCTCCCATTGTAGTCTCTTTAATAATGATTTGCCTATAGTTGTAGAGGCTGACGCATCATCAGTGGGTATTGGTTGCGCAATCTTTTACTGTTGTCCTAACGGAGAAGATAAACAAATTGCATACGCTTCTAAAACTCTGAGTAAAGCCGAGAAAAAATATTCACAGATAGAACAAGAAGCTTGATTTATGTGATTAAAAAGTTCTGAATCTACCTTTGGTGTACACATTTCCTGATCCAAACAGACCACAGACCCCTGTTGTCAATATTTGAATCCAACAAAGGAGTACCAACAACCACGACCTGCAGAATGCAAAGGTGGGCTTTGTTATAAACTTTTATTATTATTTTTTGACATAGAGTATGTTTCCACCAAGCTGTTTGGGAAAGTCGACTGTTTAAGTCGTTTGCCTTTTCAGGAAAATGTCGAGTTTGATCAAGCTTAAACTCTTTTTTTATGAAGGTTATAGCAACGTAGTTGCATTGCATTGGTTAAATAAATAAGTGTGGAGACATAGAAAGATATCACTCTTAGTCAGGTCAGAGACTTTGTATTGATGAGATGGCCAAACAAAACAAATAATCTGGAACTTAAACCCTTATAATCAAGGAAGAAAGAATCCATACACGAGGGCTGTCTAATGTGGGGAACAAGAACAATTATCCCAGAAAGGTTCAAGCGAAAGTTACTCATAGTTACTAGTTACTACTGAAGTTACTAGTTTCTGCTCGATATTCATCATGGAATGTTTAAGATGAAAACGATGGCCCGAGATAGTTTTAGGTAGCCATCAATGGATAATGACATCGAAACCCTGACAAGAGCTTGTACACTGTGTAACGTATATGCTTCAAAAGAACCACAGTCAAAATTTCTCAGTGAATGACCGTAAAATGTAATCATCCATGGACACGTATCTACTGCATTGATTTTGCTGGATCCTTTCTGAACAGTTATTTTCTTTTAGTCGTAGATGTTTACTCTGGTTGGCCAGAAATTATCAGATTAAACTCTATGACGACTACTGTGACAATCAAACACGTAATATTGTGTATCTTACGTAACAAATGATTGATATGCTGATATAGAATCTCTACAACCAAAGTGTCAGACAACGGACCAATTTTTAAGTTACTTTCTTAGAATTTTCACAATTTTGTAAAGAATTTGGAATTAACCACGTGATCACACCACCTGATTATCCTTGTTGAAAAATACGTTGGTACCATGAAACAAACTCTGAGAAAGCTTTGCTAAGAAAAAACACCTAAAGGCTCAGAAGCTGACCTAAACAATTTTTATTTAAGTACAGAATAAGACCCCAAGTAGCTTCTGGAATGTAACCTTCTGAGTTTTTTTTGGAAAAAAATGGTTTTGGAAAGATGCAAACACCAGACTTAAAGATTTTAGATTAAACGAACCTGTGTTTTGGGTTTAAACCAGAAGTGACAGTATTGTTTGGAAAACCCGGCGTAATCTGGAAGAGACCAGGGCGGAAAGTGTGGAAAGTTAAAAGTGATAATGGAAGAATCTTTAAAAATCACGCCTACCAACTAAACCTATGGGAAAGATCTTGAAAACAGGGAAGGCAGTAGTTTAATCTCGGAAGAAAGGTGAAATATCTTGCTTCGTCCGTCTTCTAGAAGATTTAATGTCACATGTTTTAAAATAATAAATTCGTTTAAATTTCTTGTTCTGGCTATGATAAAATAAAACAAGGTTCTTTGCATCATCTAACGTTGTATCTTTAAGTATATTTTGAATATATGTTACAAGACATACATAATCATCCAAATATAAGTAAGAAACTCAATGAACTAACAAAAACATTGAGACTCTCTGGTTTGTGAGAGTCTCAATGTTTTTGTTCCAAAGGATCCAAGGATGTAACTTTTTAGGCATTACCCATTTCCATACTAAACATGGTCTCCACTTAAAAACATTAAAAATTTAAATTTCATCAAGGATCATAGAGACCGTACCAAATAACAAGAAACTAAGCTATCTGAAAAAACACCTCAAAACCAATAAACGGTATCAGTGGACTGACACAGATTTTCTCCCTTAAGTAAATTTGAAAACATGAACCTGTTATAAACTATCAAATTCTTCAAAGTTTATTGAAATATAATTTAAAAATTTATTTTTCCAAAAATAATCATCCTACTACTGAAAATAACAAGAGGAACAAAGTTAAATTAATCGTTAAAATTTTATGGGGGGACCACTCCTGATAATACCATTATACCATTTTAATGAGTTTTTTTGGTAATGTGAAGTCATGCTTCATACCAAGTTTCGTGGAAAAGGGTCGAGAAATAAAGAATAGAAAGAATTTTATTATTATTCATAAGAATAATATTACGCCCTTACAGACAACGTACCGCGTTTATCATGGACAGTAATTTTAATTTTTTTCTGGAAGCGTAAGTCGTAGAAAATAATTCAAATACCAATTTCTTTTATCTTTTTAAACTGGTTTAGTGGTAGTCAAATCATATTTTACCTTTATTGCTTTCAGGGAAAACTAAAAAGTACAATTTTGTAAGCCAATAACTTGGTGTCATATTATTTAGTACTCCATGCACTATAAACTATCAAATTTTAATAAAATTAAATTTTGAAAAATTAGAATTTTTTACGGTTTTAAGGAATTTTAGGGGTGAACTACCCTTAAAAATAAAAAAATCTAATAAAACACTTTGAGATACGGTGAATACGTAAGTACATACCAAATTACACATAAATAAGACCAACAGTGTAGGCTGTGACTCTGTAGCCACACAGAAACACACACACACACACACACACACACACACACACACACACACACACGCACACACACACGCACGCACGCACGCACGCACGCACTCACGCACCTATGCACACAAACACATGCAAACACTCAGGAACGGTTTAAACCCACTTTTTTGAATCCAGGAGACCCCATAACAGATATATCCACTCTAAACTCAAATTCGACCATTTTGACGAAAACAATACTTTTTCCATATTCTATGTATATGGAAAGAAAGTAAAATGAAACATTCAAAGCAAGTAGGCATATATGTAACATGAAGAATAGTCTGCTAAAAATAAAGCGTGGGACTTTCACCGTACTCCGGCCAAACATTGTTCTGAACTGAACATAAACTCTCTTCATGACTTTCCGGTTTTTTCCCGTTCAAGATTAAACCATGTGAAAAATATGAGTATTGAGTATCGCAACCTAACGTTACAACGCAAATCGTCTCTATGTCCCAACAAAAAACAGAATGTAGAAAAACTGCTACGGGCTCACACTACAAATCTTGCCATAATATTATCAGGACAATGTTTAACATTTTTGATTAAAATACGGTATTTAGGGTAACCTAGTTTAATCCACAATACAAAAAATTTATCACGTAAAATCAATGAAAATAAACTAGTAAATTCAAAACTTTTAGTAATTCACCAAAACGTAAAATATTCTTAAACATTTATTAAATATCAGCTGAGGAGTTGAATCCGGATACTTTTACTATATCAGAAAAGGTTAATCAATTGAAAATTACTAGTTAAGATCATTATTTCAACGGAATCAATCTAAATAGGGAGGTGTTGCAATATCTGTTGAGAAATACTTATGTTTTACTCTCTAAAAGATAAATTATAACAAAGAAAAATATTTTCTAAGTAGTCAGTATAACAGTAAATAACCTAGGTAAATGCAAAATATTTATTATAGACGTGTACAAATCACCTTCTGGAAATTTAGATTATTTTATGCAAACTTTAAAATGTGCATGGCCCTATTAATATCTTTTAAAACTATAAGTTTATACTTTAGGAGGATTTTCAGATTGATCTTTTGAAAACTGAATTTTAAAGGGGCTGCTTAGAACCTTGAACTAAAAATGGTTAATCAATTCACCAACTCAAGTAACAATATCATCAGCAACCGCAATTGACAATGTTGTCACAAACTTAAAACACTGGCAAAACGAGTCAGCAAAACGTTCAAATGCTCAATCAGTAACCATAAATTATTATTGACTACAATTTGGAAATTCAAAGTCTGCCATAAAAATATGTATTGATAATTTTTTTCAGATGACACAATGAATCCTAATTTGATGTATCATACTTTTACTGATGTTTTACAAAAACGCATTACTAAAGCTCTCCTTTGAAATTTATTAAAAAAACTTTAAATTTCAATCTAAAAGATGAATGATCAAAGGTTTACGAATATCACACAAAAACTCAAAGCTCAGTATAATTACTCTAAAAATTCATCAGATGAAAATAATAAAGTGTTATATAAGAACTTTAGGATAATTTATTGTAAAGTTATCAAAGATGTGATATTTTATGACATTTATACAAGTATATTCTAAATGGATAACATTTCAAAAACTGCTCAGAAAAGGAAAAAATCAATCTATAATGAAATCAATATCATATAATGACAGAAATATTACCAAAATCCATCCATAACCTTGCACATATTTAATAACTTATTCGTCATTGTCGCTGGGCAAAACGTACTGAAAAAGACAACACGAATAAAATCTTCCATTTTTCTCACACTATATTCAATGCTATTAGAACCTGGTACATTAGCAGATGTGAAATATATATTTGATTCCTTTAAACCAAAAAAAACCACAGACTCATAGGCAATGTCTATGGACCTATGGAACAATGCTATACTAGTTCAACTAAACCATTGACAAAATTAGTTCCCCGGGACGATGCCTGACACACACTATTGAGTGTGAGCGATGGGCAGCCCAGAGAAGAAGTATGGAACTGGAGGTGGGGGCCATGTCGCCCAAGAACATTGTCCCTCTCTTGATGACATCTCTTGAGAACTGGTCACGTATTATTGCATTTGTCGAGAACGTGCTCAAGAAAAAAATAAACGGTATCAGTGGACAGACACATACTTTCTCCCTTAAGTAAATTTAAAAGAAGAAAAACTGTAATAAAACTATCATGTTCTTCAAAGTTTATATAAATATCATTTAATAATTTATTGTTTCAAAAACAATCATCCCATTTCTAAAAAAAAAAACAAGAGGGACAAGTTAAATTAATTGTTCGAATTGTATGGGGTTAACCCCCCCCCGGTAATACCAAGTTTTTTGAGCTGGTTCTGTTGGGTGATTTGACCTTACGCTTCGTACCAAGTTTCATGGAAAACGGTTGGAAAATAATGAAGAAATTGATTTTTTAAATATTCTCCATAAGCATAACATTGGGCGTTTTCATACAGCGCACTGCGTCTATCATGGACAGTAAATTTAACTTTCCTCTGGAACCGTTAGTCGTAGACAAATAATTCAAAATACTAGTTTATTTAGTTTTTAAGCTGGTTTCAATGGTCCCAATCAAGTTATACTTTACATTTATTGCTTTCGCTGAAAATTTAAAAATTTGATTTTTTGACATTTAAAAGCCCATAAATTTTGAACCGTCATTTTTACAGACATCAGGTGGTGTCAAATTAGTTAGTACTCTGTGCACTATAAACTATAAAATTCTAATCAAAATCGTTAGAGCCGTTTTTAAAAAAAATTGGATTTTTCACGTTTTTAAGGGTTTTTAGTGGTGAACTACCCTTAAAAATCAATAATTCAAAAAATGAAAAAAAAACGCCTGGAGATACCGTGAATATATACATACATGCCAAATTTCATCTAAATCGGACCAACGGGGTAGGCTGTGGTACTGTACACATCTAGACACACACAAACACACACACACACACACACACACACACACACACACACACACACACACACACACACACACAGACATCACGTCGAAACCCACTTTTTTGGATTCAGGGGACCCCAAAACGGATATATCCACCCTTAACTCAAATTCGAAAATATTGACGAAAACAATACTTTCTCCATATACTACGTATAAGGGGAGAAAGTAAAAGACAGAAGAGGATCTAGACCAGCTTTGATCCTTCCTCAGGGGGAAAAGGAGATGTTGTAGCCATGCAGCTTCACATATGACACTCCGCCTTCTAGTAATACCTCCTTAATAGGTGCTTCTAAGGCGAATGTCAGCCTGAGGCCAGGGGTGTAATGTTTTAGTGGGTGCAAGTCCCACACACCGGAGAATGTACCAATCATTCCTCCCTGATGGTGCACCCTCATCTCATTTACCCTCGTTAAAAACACTTTTGTTGTAATTCAAAAAGTTTTCAAACTTATCAAACATTTTAAGTTATAGTGAGTGTGAATTTTGTGTGTGATTTTGTTATTCATCCTATTCAAACAAGAAAAATAGCTTAAATGCTTTAAGAAAAAATTTCATAATTTGAGGCTACTATGTTCAACTAAAGGTTGGAAGATATATGAAACTTAAGACAAACTATACAATTAATTTATCTATTTTTCATAAATATTTTCCATCCATAACAAGGCTGTATTGGTCTTCAATAGTCTTTGAATTAACTGAAATGTAAGTAATGTCCAGTGGAAGAAGTGGAAGTAATGTTATATTTGGCAATAGTTCAAATTTCTTTTGACGTTTCTTACAAAGTTTATTTTACAAGTATATTCTCTAGTTTCTTAATGGAATTTATTTTCAATCTCTTTTTAATAAACGTTTTATTGCATGAGGACATAAGAGCATTGAAATAGTTTTTCTCAAAATGCAGGTAAACGGAAATCATTCTGTACTTAATAGTCATAATTAAGAGTATTCAAAACCACACACTTCTTAGATTATACTCATGTGTTTTAATGCACAACGGCATTATTCTGAGTTGAAATACAAACTCTTTTACAAAAAACTGGTCTAAACCCTTCCAATGTTTTAGGAATCGTGGAAATTCAACTGTTCACCTCTTGAATTGAATATAAAGTGTCAAGTCTAGCCTAGCCTAGCCAGGTGCCCAACAGTAAGAAAACGACCTTAATATAATATACCCCCGTCGCAGCAGACCTGCGTACTCAGCGAATTTCCAAATCAATAATATAATAATAATAATATATGACAAGTTTGGTCAAAATCTGTCGATAAACATGAGAATTTTTGCCTATTCTCCATAAGATTAAAATGGGAAAGAGTGAGTAGGTTTGCTGCTGTGAGGAACACTGAAAGTAGCCATTTATACCATCAAAAATTTTATTTTTAACATTTATACCAACTTTCATTAACATCTGTCCATAAATATAGGAGTTTGCCTAATCTCCATATGATTAACATGGGAAAAGAGTATGCAGGTTTGCTGCCTAACACAACACCTAAACACATAAACTATAATTTTTAGCACAAATGTATGGATCTCAACCACATGAAGCTAAATATCAAGTTTCATCCAAAAATATTAGATAATAAGTGAAAAATTAATTTTTTTTAATCATCCATAAGATTAACATCGGAGCCTCAAAAATACAACGTACTGTGTTTAGATTTTTTTATATCTCTGTAACCGTTGAAGATAGAGAAAAACTTTAAGGAAATTAATTGTGTAGTTTTTTAAGCTGATTCCAATGGGGAAATATAAAATTATAAATTTTTAAAAATTACATGTGAAAAATGCAAAAACCCCATTTTGGGATACAAACCCCCCCCCAAACTACCCGTTCCCATTCACCGATATGTCTGGTTTACGAAATCGTCCGAGCATTTGTAGGAATACATGTCTCTACCAAATTTGGTCTCGATTGGACCTTTTTTACGAGAGTTATCGTGTTCACAGGCACACACACACACACACACACACACACACACACACACACACACACACACACACACACACACACACACATATATTATATATATATATATATATATATATAAATTTTAACGACTATTGTTTTTGGTCTCTGGGCACCTAAAGAAGAAAAAATAACATGGTCTCGGGCTTAACTCTTGCCATGAGACCTACGGTAATAGCTTCTTCCCGATGGGAAATTCGCTAATAAATATACAGTTAGTATAATCAGGTTAAATTATAATGAATTAAAGTAATTACAATAAATACAAATCAATTGCAATTAGGTAAAGTAAATTGGTAACACTGTGAGGAGCAAAAATAAGGTGGGTCTAGTTTGGATTTTATTTTAAGTTAATTTAAATGTTCGCGCCACTTGAGAGCGAACAGCTAGCGCCGTAGTTCAAGGAGCCGCCACGCACCTCGCCACCGTCGGTGGTGGGCCCTCACGAACTATATAAAATTAAATCATTAAATTAGTTTCTCAAAATTAAAATTAACGAACCCTGAACAACTCAGTGTCCTTGAGGCTATCCGAGGCAAACGTAAAAACGCGTAACGGACCCCCCTCTGTTTTGTACCGTTACAACACAGTATTGAAGTTAATGTAATTATATGAGTTAGAATAGTATAAAGCTTAGGCCTAAATATGTTCAGGTCAATAGGTCATTGTTGTATTATTTTATAAATAATAGTGAAAATTTTGCTCTTCATGTTACTTCCCTCAGTTACATATCTAGTTTTATAATATTTAATCATGCAATTTAACTTTATCAAACTAAATTTAATTTAAAGTCAAATATCCTATATTGCTATGAAACAAACACAAAATTCTGTAGCGCATGACAGTAAAACTATGACAATAACAAGTGTTTTTTTATTATTGAGGAGAGCACACGCTTACACATATACGCACATAAAGATATATATAGACCTTTAATGACGATACCTTTTATTATTAACAATTTTAATTCAACACTTTTCAGGTATCATTTAAAGAAACATCTGCCCATGCATTGTTTAGTAATGGATTTTTTGTGTATTTATTAACATGATTCTTTTTTGAGTAATTGCATAAATGAATTTGTGGCCCTAATTGATGAACTAAATAATAAACTTATTGTGCTTAATTCAGCAAAACACATTAAATGGAAAACCCTTACTTTTACTAACCTAATTTTAATAGCGATGATAATGATATACTAATTGTTCATAATTTTTGTAACAATTTTACTCACCAATGGAGTAAAAACAACCATTTATCATGTAAGGGGTATATTTTAAACAGTCTGTACCAGTGGTAAATCCAGAGGGAGGCGACCGCCCCCCCTGAGGTTTGGATTCTTTTATACTTTTTTATAAACATTATTGTGGTTATTTTAATTAGCACATCGTTTACTCTACTAAAATTGAAATTCATTCTTTATCATCAGTTAAGTGGTCATTCATTTAAATAATTTTCTGAATTGTTTATTGACATTTTTACATGTTACCAGTTAGTTAATGGAAGTAAGTATTTCGTTCTGACGATGGCTGACAGCCGGCTGTTCTGCCGCAACTGGCTCGTTCTTGTGCTGGTTAAATCGTTTAAAAAATATCGTATTGTCATAATATAGAATTATGTATTGTTATAAATAGTTCCAATATAAAAGTTTACTAAAAACCTGTTTACTCGCGATAAAAGTATTTTTGAAGTTGAAAAATAACTATGTTTAGATTTTCAAACAGCAACAGAACTTATTTTTCCAGTGATATAGTTTTGATTGCTTAAGGGCTAGTTTAAAATGATTTAGGTCAAGTGATGGAGAAATTCTAAGTTTTATACTGTATTTAAACCTAAGTTGAATAGAGGGATAGTAACATAAATATTTTTTATGGTATAATAATATTTTTAAACTTTAGTTGTAATTTAGTTATGTTGTATGGGTAATTTTTGCGATTTAAAGATACATTTTAAAGTTTAAAATAATCGAGAAGGCTATTAAAAGCTAAGCAAACTTACATTTTGGCTTTACAGGATGAATACTATTATTACTATTGATAACAAAAGGCTTTTTATTTTTAATTGTTGTTTCTCCAAATAAAATACGTGTACCTTTAATTCTTTATTTTATTTTGCTCTGTTTCAAATTCTTAGGTTAGTTAGTGCTTAGTTCAGTGAGGATAAAAATAGGTAAGCTCTGTGGAAAATATTAGCACTCTCTGTTCTATTAACGTAACACGGCGTTTAAAAAAACAATGGCTATAGTGTTCTCTGTTTTCCGCCAGGACATTCCTTTAAGAAGATACAGCTGAAAAACTAAAAAAATTTAAATATTTTTCAACATTATTTTTTAAAGCAGTAAAAATTGGTAATTACAAAATATAATTATAGAATACAGCATCAGTCCAAAAAGTTTCAAGTTTCTAGGACATCAGGAAGTTATATTTTTGGGCGGTTTAGTAAAACCCTTCATTATTTCGGCAAATATTGAAAATACAGTTTATAATTGGATTGTAAAATTAAATTGTTATATTTGTTTTCTTGACAGCTTGAGAGCAAAAGAGAGGTTTTTGCAAAACTTCAAGTTCTAGCAGTTCTAGAAATGGTTTAGAATTTGTATACATCAGTTACAAAAGCGGCTGTATAGTATTTAGACGAAAATTATTTCGATAATATGGCGTTCCAAGTAGCATTTTGAGTTTTCCAAACTAATTGTACGTTTTAACAGCAAGCTGTCGTCCAAATAAGGTTAGTAGTCAAGTTTTGAGGTAGGTAATTGACAAATTCACTAAAAATATCCATAAAATAATCAAGTCTTTCACAAAATATAAAACTGGTAAGTTGGTTATAACTATTAAGTAGTGATTCAAAAAGTCTGAATAACTCAGTAAAATGACTTTGAGGAACTGACAGACAATACCAAAAACTCATGTAAACAATAAAATAATACTGGTGCGGGTGACGTGAAGTAAGTATACAACAGTCATGTCGGACATCCCTCTGGCCTGTTGATTGTTTCATATTATCATTAAGTCAATGTGTTAAAAGTAAGATTGCAATAAATAATCAAGCTAACTGGCACAGTACAAGCCAATCATAGCCATCCTGATGAGCATTGGTTTTACATTTTTACGAATTTTAAAACGTTTTGAGAATAATAATTTTCAACAACATAGTATTCTCAGTCAAATTTTATGAATTAACTATGATTTTTATTACTAAATTGAAATAAGAATTATTAATTTATAGTATGATTAGTATTTCTGTAATTTACCAAACTTCAGAAAAACACAGTTTGATTTTGATGTCAATCGTATTCAATTTAAATAAGTTGTTTACCAGTTCGCCTCATTGGGCTTAATTCTAGCAGAGTCTCAATTTATTAGGTGATTAATTAGCTTTTAATTGTTTGTTTAAGACTGTCTACTTTAGTAGACAGGGTGGAATATTTAATCATCTTTTGTATATAAATATTGGTTATATTTATACAATATAGCTTGTTTTTATACTCTACCTATGACCATTTTATTTTATATAAGATGTTTTTAATGATTATCTAATGCAAGACCATAAAAATAACCTTATAAATCAAATTTAAGTCTCTCTTATTGTATTACAAGGTCGACAGAATCTTAAGATACAAGATTGTTTTATGCATAATATTATAAGATAAGTCATTAATATTGATTAAAAACAACAAAGATCTTAAAACTATGTAGGTCAGATCAACCAGCTGAGACCAAACACCAACAATACTCAATATGCCTCTTGTTCTTAAGATTAACAGTAAGCAGTGGCAAGTAAGCAGAGTGCATATAGTTTCGGATAACACAATAAGATAAACTAACCTTGAAAGTCTTAATTTTATTATAATTAAGCTAGTGATCGACATGGACACTTAAAAACGCTCAAAATTAACACTGGCAGAAACATCAAAAACATTAATACTGTATATGGTCTTTGGCGAAAATTACATTTTTAGTTTTGTTTATTCAACAGATAACGGTTTTGCTATAAACCAAATTTAAATCTCTCCTATTTTATTGCTAAATTCGAATTTTTTGGATACACATTATTTTATACATAATATTATAACGTAAGTCATAAGTATTAATTAGAAACAACAAAGGTTTCAAAACACTATAGGTCGGATGAACTATCTCTGATCAAACACCTACAATCCACAGCATGTCTCAAGATAGGATTCTTGTAACAAGATGGCACGCCATCTGAGTTGATGCGAACTTAATCTAGGTGTTCAACATATCTTGTAACCATTAAATTATTGATCTGACAAACCTAAAAAGAGTGTACATATAATGTAACAGAGAAACATTTGAACTTTTTTGCGATTGTGTGGTATCTAGTATTATAAATTAATAAAAATTTTTTTGCACTGAAAATTGGTTTTCATCTATAGGTCTTTTAAACAATTTGTAACAATCTAAACCATTTAAATTTGTGATTTCTATGTTGAAATCTTTACCTAGAGCACTACTGTCACGTCTGATCAACAGGAGGATTACCGAACCAGATGAAACCAAATAGGATTACAAAAATAGTTTTTCAGCAATGCTATATAAAACAAGAATTTCCCTAGAAGACATTATTCAGTATTAATGAACCTGTACAGATTGATTGATATACAGCTTACCTTAGACAAAAATTCTGGACGCAATTGTATTTTTATTTAAATGGATATGTTTTTAAGAAAGCTAACAATAAAACAGGACTGGTGGTGAATGTACTACGTGGTATCTATAATTTCAAAAATTAATCATGAGTACCTTTTCGCACGAAAATTGACTTTGATCAATAGGTCTTTTAAACCATTTGTAACAACCTAGACTATTTAAGTTTGCGATTCTATGGTAAACATTTCACTGTGCACACTTTTGTCATATATAAAAGACTAAAAACAGTCTTTCAATATTTTATATTATTTTTAAGCTAGTCGGTACAAACAAAAACTGTAGTGATCGACTAAATTGATATACAGTTTTACTCTAGATGAAACTCTTATTAATTCCAATTAACATGTTTTCAAGAACGTTTATGCTATACTGGTTAAGAAGAAAATAGAAGCAATGAAAACAATTTTCCTGTTGGTGTGAAGAATATTCATTCAGTCTGATACTGGTATTGATTAAACAAGTACATAGGTCAATAGATATGAACCTGAAAGTTTCAAGTCTATGTAAAAAGTTGAGTTTAGTGTAACAAAAAAAGTAAATAAACGTGGGGGATGTTGTGAGAATATGTGTTTATATGGGGTTAGGGGCCTACTAGTACACTCAATTGGGGTTGGGGGGTGAGTAGAAGTGAAGAAGACAAGACGGTGATCATGGCGTTGAGTGGAACAGTTTCTTGATTCCTAGGAGGACTTGTGTTAATGCAAGTGACATGTATGATAGTACATGTTAGTACAAAATCATTACAAGTAGATACTTTTTAATTTGAAATCATAGAATGTTTAATTTTTTTCAGCTTTGAAATTTTGGACGGAGAAAAATAAAACTATACTACACATTTACAAGCCAATTTGGGATTGCTCATGGTCAGGATTCGAACTAGTAGCAGTTAAGTGAACTGCGTGAGCAGGTTGGGTTACTTGCCCTCATAGGGCAAGACGGTCTCGAAGACGATGGTGTCTAACATGTTTACTAAATTGACAAAAGATGCCTCTTCCTGCCACTTCCTACTGAATTTGTAAATGTTTCGTGAATTGAGACTTTGCCAGTTCTAGGGTTGACAAATGTCAACCTTGGCCTGTAAACGTTTTATATTAAAAGTTTACAGGCCTACAGGTTTACAGGGTTACAGGCGCTGTTTTGTAATGAGTTTTTATGTGTGAAATTGGCTATTGTAAATTACAATACCAAAGAAGATGGATGATTTTTAGTTTTCGCTGAAGCTTTTCATAAAAAAAATTGATGCTGCATTTTGTGAAAGAAGATGTTGGTCTAGGCCTAATAATGAACCAGTAACAGTAAGAAACAAATTTACAAGAGCTAGTAGATATCTGAATTCACTAGGTTGCGCTCATTCATGGTCTTAGCGCATGAAGAAAATACACAATCCATTGTGTATACCCTAAGACCAGGTGAGAGCGACAAAGCTGTGAAGCGGTTGGGTTTCCGGGTCGACCCTAGGCTAAACTGGCAGCAGCAAATCGATAAGGTAACAAAGCACAAGGCTCAAAATGCACAAGGCATGCTAGTGTACCTTCTAAGGAAGCTGCGTAATTTAATCACCATATTTGTTGTTGACCTACAAAGAACTGTTCCAAAGCCATATGTTGTACGGCCTAGTAGTTTGGAGCCACACCTCTGTTGCACGTCAAATTCTACTCTTCCAAAAAAGGCCGTAAGAGTTATTACACCATCTGGATTTAAGGATCACTGCCGGTCTCACTTCATTGAGCTAGGTATACTGACCATTTTTAGGAAATATGTCCTAAACAGTTTGGCTGGATTGATGCGGTTCACGACTATGTCACTGGGGGTGCAAAAAGTCTAGACATGCCACGTTGTCGTCTTAGCCACACTCTCAGAAGTTACCCTCACATGGCTGTAAAATTGTCACCACCTTGCCAGCTGAAGTGCGTGATTTAGACGCAACAAAATTCAGGTCGACAGTTCATGAGTGTGTAGAAAATAGCCTCTTATACAAACTGGATAATCTAGATGAGCGGCCGCTTTTGGCTCCCCCACTGAGTCCCCGTCCGCCACAAATGAAAGTTGTAAGTATGTATATTATTGTATATTGTGTATTATTTTTAATCATATTGAATGATAATGTAATCTAACCGACCATGTCGCTCATGGACGAAGACACAAAGTATCAAGTATCAAGTAACAAGTAAGTAAGTTTAAATAGCAACTACTTAAAACCACAAAAAATTTGTAATTAATCTGACAAATTTTAAAGGGCGATACATTAATTGATATAAAACTATAAATAAGTTATAAGTTACTTTCAAATCTGGTTAAAGCAGAATGAAACTCGAACGGCTATTCTGGCTTTGGTATTGACAGCACAATTATCTGACTCTACTGTGGAATTATAAACCCTACACTTCTACAGTTTACATCCATTATTTCCTGTCTGGAGGCGAGAAAGATGAATCTATATTTTGAATGGGTATAAATTGTCAGATAAGGTCATTTGGAACCATTAAATGTCAATAAATTAGATCAATAAGATCACTATGATAAGTTTGAGAGATCAATAAGAGTTACCAGTGCAAGATTATACGATATATTACTGGTAGGTGAATTGTCAACGATTTAAGTTTAGTCATACGTTTAAAAATATTAAGGGGACGACTTTACAGCTCACAAAAGTCCATATCAAAAACACAGAGGTGCACAGAGCATTTGGTGCTCAGGCGCCGAATATATGTGACTTCGTCGTGAGTTGAAATGTTTTTCCTAATTAAACAGTGTCTTAATAAAATATTTAAATTACTAAGAATAAAAAAATAAAATTAAACGAATATGCTATTATCTATGAAAAAAATTGTACTAACCCCTCTGAAACATAATATACGATCCATGGACAACAACCCCATACATTATATTTAGTAGAATCATGTGCTTTTGATAATACATTGTGTTTATTGACGCTCACCTGTTGTAAAAACAAAATATTTCCCAATAATAAGCTTCTTATAAGAGCAAGCGTTACGTTTAGCATAAGAATAATCTAAAAATTCTAAGTGATTGAAAAACTTAAAATCGAAAAGACCTTTTTGCTACCTCAAGTGTAAAAACTCGGTAAAGATATGAAGGAGGAGTAGTGCTCACAAAAAACTGAACTTCATATATCGTAATGAGGACTATTTTCGACTTAGAAAATCAGCAACACATGGACCAACACGAGGATGGTGACTACAAGAGGATACGTTATGTGAAAGCGTTATATTCACGTGGTTACTGTAAACAAGAAAGTATTACATTTAAAATTAATTGTCATACGAGGAATCTACAAGTAGTCTACAATCACTATATTTTATGATTGAAACGTTAATTACAGTAACCAGTTTGCTACTGATAACTATGTAAATGTGTTTCACATAAATTAAGTGCATCAAAGCCGGGACGATATTGTGATGCATAACCAGAAAGATTGATGTATTTTGCGTCGTCCTCAGGAAGTCCAAACATTTACATCATCACATACGTCGTCACTATTAAACCATCCTATGTCCTGTTGTCAAACTGTTGGTAAATAGCTGTATAGTGGCTGACTACATTCGTGTAATAATATTGCTAGCACGTACTCTCCATACGGATAAATGTTTAGTTTAAAAATTAAATTGAGTGAAACCGAAAGGTAATTTAGACAAAATTGTCATTGGATTTGGATGTATGGAACAAATAATCTAAACGTGATAAATTCCTACATTCTTAAGCTGGAAATAAAAATCCTTAGAATTAAAAATAATATTGAATATAATATAATATAATAAATATTGAATATCAAACTAATAAATTACAAGATACCATTACTCTATTTTAAAGAAGTAAATCAAATAATTATTTAAAACTGAATTCCATTTCGATGACGTTGCAAGACATTTCATGACAAATTGCTCTCCATTTGCGATGCCGGCGGAAAGCTCGTGGATGGCAAGCCCGCCAGTAATTGATCCGTTATAAATATTATTACTAACATACACAAATGGAAAATACAGGGAGTGGGAAAAACTACTGACTGTTTTCAACTGGGAATTACTTGAAGGCTTGTAAACATTTAATACCCTTTTACCAAACATATTTGATTTGATAAAAGATTGGAACTTATTAAAAATAGACCATAAAGCACATATTTACCATTATTGCAAAAAACACATACAACGTATAGAGGGAGTCTATTTAAACCTAACTTAATTACACCATAAACTTTCCTAGTCTATAATCGCAGACATTGCCCAACATTACTTGGCTGATTTAGCAATCACCTGAATTATCGCCACTTTCCGTTCTTCTAGTGTTCAGGGTTTGTTCATGCACACCTTTGATCTGAGAAATTCCCTCCTTTCCTTTCTAATCCTTTCCAGAGGATCGACAGTAGAAAATCAACGGAAAGGAGATAAAATAATCACAAAAACTGGGGTCAGAAAAACGTTCGGGCCAAGAAATATTACCTAATCGTGAGATGACACGACCACGATTTTTTTATTTAAAAAGTTAATTACCTCATTTTTACATTGTGAACAGTTGCTTCATCCTTCTGAAATGAAACATTTTTAAGAGCGGCGTGTGTCCAAAATTTTAGGTGACGGTATTGGTTTACTGGGAGAGTTCGATTACCTCAAAAAGTAAGGACCAATGATGAAACTTTTTTCATGCCACAACAAACAGTAACTTTGCCTCAACGAAGTGGCCGTTCATGCAAATCTTGAGGGTTCTCGTCCGACCAATAATGGAAATTTTAGACCCCCACTTATTCACGACCCATCAAGGTGGAAATGAGCCTCATCACTCATGACAAGGACTTTGTGATCATCCATCAGGCCGATCATTCGTTCCGAATTTGTTTGATGATTAACAATATCCTGAGGCTTACGTTTTTAAACAATTGCAATGTTGTACGGGTGGAAGTATAAAATTCTTTATTATGCAAAATTCTTCTCACTGATCAATCTGCAATTCTGAGGGTTGCAGCTTGTCCTCACACTGAGCGGCGTGGGCTGGTCCACTAGACTGTCTTACTCGCTTTACGCTTTTCTGACCGACCTTGGACGGCGTTTTTTGGGAGCAAAATCAGTTACCTAAGGTTCAACGCCCATGCTAGTATTATATTGGAATGGTTCCTTTTCTACCCTCATTAAAATGTATGCTAAACCTCCAATAAGTAGTTACAGCAGAATCACGACGAACGTACAATGCTCGCTGGTCCACTGAAACTACAGAAACGGAAATTAACAACAGTAAACAGCAAAAAGCTGCACTACCCAAAGCCCCCGACAACAGTGCTGTCAGCTGCGCGTAACATGTATTTGCCGCTCCCTGATAAATTGAGGTGCAAGAAACTCATTTACAAAATCCTTAAAATTCATAATGGCACTGGCTATTAATTATTCAATATCTTTTGTTGGACGTTTCCAACGTGTCTGTTTTTTAACTACACAACATTTCTGCAGGTGGAGAAACCCCTACCGTTTTCAAGTGATAACCTAATAATTAACAATAAAAATTGAATGTTTATAGTTACATATATTAATTATATCATGTTGTCAATAATACTCATATATAACACAAAAACTATATTGGTAACGCAAAGAATAACCACAAAACCCAGCTTCCGAGCTAGCGGGGTGACACAAAAAACTAAATCTACAAAATTTTATAGATGTATATTGAAGTTATAATATAAATAGCATTGCCTTATCTTAAGCTGTTAAGTTATTATCCTTATTAAAAGGCTTGAGATTGTCATAACTTTAGATAAGTGTAATCAGAGCCTAATCTAATTTTATTAGTTTATGCCTATGTGAAGTAAATATTGACAAATTAAATCTTTATTACATAGTGATGATTCTGAAGAGATTATTTTTGTTGTCTTCAATTTTATACCTTACACTTATTTATTTGCCTGCTTAAAATGCAACACAAAGGCTTATTTCAAATTTTTTCATCATAACTACGTGTAGAGTAATTATCTGTATAATATTTTGTAACATACAGTCTCTCCAGTTTCTACAGGCAACCTTTAAATGTGAGTAGGAAGACTGAGAAATATTTTAATATAGTTACTTATGTTTCCAGTTTACTAATTTGTATTATGTGTCCTATTTTATGCTATAAAAATATGTTATAGCATGTGAAGAAAATACAAACACGAGATTTAAACTACAAAAAATCTTACCCATAAATCTTATCCTACCTTGAAATTTAAACACTTTCATGTTGGTTCCAGTCGAAAAAAATAGCACAATTTAAGCGAGGAAGCAGGGAAACCCGGATGTACGGATTTATAAAAGCACATTGTGAACATCAGAACCGACACAACGCTGTTGTAGTTTATTATTGCAATTTCCTACCTGTCAATAACATCCAACAGCACCTGTATATTTCCCAATTTTATTGCAGTCTGTATAAATGTCATAGATACGTTATTAAAGAAAATCAACTGACAGCTGGTAAAAAAAACTACCTCGCACCAGCAAAGTTAATATATTTTTACTAGTTTAATATTTGTGAGTTGCTGCGATGTAAAGGAACAATTAATTAGGTTTATGTTCGTTGACAAATATAAAATATAATTTAATTATTATCACTGTCATATCCCTAAATAATCAGCTGATTTTTACTGTTATTAATATTATGTTTACATATTTATTCGAGGTTATTTAACTTTTAGAATAAGGAATTACTAATTAATTTATTTGCATCGTATGTATTTATAAAGACGTATCAAAATGGTGAGGAGTGATGAAAGTGAAAACCATTGTAAAATGTTAAAACTACAAAGAGGAGTCACAAAATAAAAAAATCACAACAATTTTACAAATACTGAAAACAAAATGCACATCTATTTACGATGCTCCTGGAAGGCAAGGTTCACTCGAAGAAACTTGGAAACGATTTACATTGTTATATGAAGACATTTTAAAATCCATGGATAATGAAGATGTCATTGAAAGAGAAGAAAATTACAGGATAGATGTCGAGGAATCTTACCTTGAAGTAAAGGCTTTGTTACAGCCTCACTTACCACGTTTTCGACCCGCAGTGATCGAAAGGTGTGTTTCTGGTGAAGGATACAGTTTTGAATATGCCTAGTGTAAGTTTTACACCCTACACAGAAAATGAAGGTTTTAGGAATTTTCTAATGCGGTTTAAAAACTTATTGGACCTTAAGCCAATTAGAGACTCAAAAACCAAAGCTCAAATATTTGTTAGTTCTATTACACCCGAAATACATATGACATTACGTGATTCGATTGCTCCCGAGGTACACGGTGACAAATCATACGAAGAACTTTAAGATTTACTACAAAAATGTATAAACATTTTATCGTTTTTTATTTAGCTAACATATTAACATAAGGCTTTTAATCAGACAGAAAACAAAAAATATAAATACTTAATCCCCAAGAACTGTAAAATATCAACGTAACAAATCAAATTGTTAATTTTGTACAGGACACATTTTCTATATCGTAGTTTTACATTAATAAATTAATGATTCAGTTGATATTGGATAGCAAAGGATATTGCTGATGGAAATTAAACCAACTGTTGTACCTTAGAAATCATATGTTTTGATTGTAGGAAACCTGTAAACAAACTCATTCCCCACAAGGTTAACATAAGAAATTTAAAACACCATAAAATTGAAAGTTGTGGAGTTTTCAAAATCTTTTACTAAAACCTTCCCGGACACATATAGAGCAACTTCTTAAAATTTAGTTGGCATTGGATATGTAGTTTTGCAACGACAAGGACATGCATTTTAAGGACATGCATTCTTTATATAAAGACATAAAGTACCTCATAAACAATTTATGTATGTGTAGATTTGAATAACTTTTCGATTGGATATTTAAATGCAGATTAGTTACAGTGTCCAAAAACACTCTTTACTACCTGCAACACGTTCTCCCTGTGCAACTATTACCGATGCTATTCGTGAACAGAAGACAGTTCCTAGTAACTATACCTAATCTACGTTGGGAACGTGTTTGTATGCTGCAGATTAGTTACAGTTAATGCCGATAAACCTCACCCCGCTTCCGATAACACGTTCGCACATCAAAACCACTAATCCTTCTAAAACTCGTTCCTAGTACCTATACATAATGGTAACTATATTGGTAACGTGTGTGACCTAATGTAAAGATGCTGTTAAAGGTACTTATGTCACTGGTATTTATCATTACATAATACAAGGGTAACTCTATTTGAAACATAACTTAATTTATACTGATAAATACTAGTAATTAATTTTATTCCCCATACTGGTAACTAGTATTCTTTTTATGTAGTTTTATGAAACACACATTTGTCATAAACCACAATAACTGGTATCACGAGAATCACCATGATCACTGATATGTTTTATAAAATAGGCCGGTTATTTATTTTTTATTTAATTTTTTACTTTATTAGATCACATGTGTAGTAGAACTCCGAACAAAATGTTTCCACTATTGCTCAAAACAGGTTATTCAAGAATCCATTTCTTATTTAATTTTTATCTTTGTTGTTTGAAAAATATGTAATAGGTTGTGGATCAGTTTAAAGTAAACAAAATCCCCTTCCAAAAGATCCATTTATATTGGGTGCTCCCGTTTTCAAGGAAAGCGTTACCCAAAGCCCTTGTTCAACGTTACAGAGAGACAGGAACACAAACACACAGAACTTGAGATAAGACCCATTTCAGTTTGAGGTAGGCCAATGAAATATAAAAAGAATCAAACATATCACAAATATTCCAAGCAAGACATGGAATAATTACTCTGTACAGTAGTCCGTGCACCTTGCACGGTATTGCCACGAAACAGCATGGAATCGAATAAAATAGAAAACTTAAATGTAGGAATCATACATTTACATAAAACAAATCACATATTATTACAATGACTTAAGTACCATCGTAAAAAATATACCATAAATTAATTACATAATGATAAGAACTACTAAAGTACAAATTACAAAAACTTGCAAATGCAGCCCTTACAGGCACGAAGCCCATTACAAGGGGACCCTATGCTAATATCCGCATCCCCGACAAAACATGGAAGATGAGAATTGGTCAGCAGTCAAATTAAAAATTTAAATAATTTATTACAGAAAATAATTTATTAGATATAACACCTATCAAATCATGATTTATTTTCTAGAAGTAGTCAGCAACATGGCGCGTCAGAACAGCATTATCAACCCTTTTCTAAAATAAGAACTCTTGAGAACGCGTTTGATATCAATAATTAGCCTTCATATTTCCTATCCCTAACATTCTATTCTATTCCCTAACATTTGTTTCACCTACCTCAATTTGATTTAGTTACAGATATTTTAGTTACAGTCATTTGTCATGGGATTCCCGCATATCACAACTATGCAGTAAGTTGAATTGAGTTACTTATGCACTCAGAACGTTACATCCTATTCTGGATTCTGATGCCATACTGATGGCTTATTACGGATGCTTCTCTTCTGCCATGACATATGGAATTGAAGTGTGGCGTGGGTCTCCTCATTCTTCAAGGGTTTTCTTGGAGCAAAAACAAGCTGTCCGGATCATCAAAGGGCTTCCCCTACTACATTCATGTAGAGGAGTGTTTCGCTCATCAAAAATTTTTACACTTCCTTCTATTTTTATTTTCAGGGTGATTTTGTTCACAGTAAATAGTCTTGATGCTATTCGAGTTGTTGGTAAGGACCACAGGTATCCTACCAGACATGGCGAAAATCTCCACACTCCCAGACACCGCCTTGCGCTCTCTGAGAGGATAACATCTTTCACTGGGCCTGTATTTTATAATAAGCACCCAGCTGAATTAAAGGGTTCAAGAGGCGCTAATCTTAAGAGAACCCTTAGAAGCTTCCTGATAGATAAAGAGTTTTATAGTGTAGAGGAGTCCAATAAGTCCAACTGATTTATACTAATTGACTTGAATTGTATTTTATTTTTAAGTTAGCTTTTAGCTTGACGAATGAGATATGCATTTTGTATGTATTCATTCAGAATAAATGATGTTTATGTTTATGTTAAGTTAGTTGGTGGGAAACGTGTAGGAGCATTAACTAGAGTACACGGCCAGCTGAAAAGAATATTCCCGATTACTGGTAAATGTGTCGGTTTCCCTCTGGTAACTAACTGAGGTTATTGTGACACACCCAGTAGAATCTACTTTGAATTATGGACAGATACATCATCCTAGACTTAGAGCCTTCTTATTCACTTCCAAATTGGTAGCCGCTAAGTCACTGAAGATGAGCGGTATTGCTACGCTCTCCTCTAAGTATCGAATTCTCAAAGTAAGAGTGTAACAGAGTTTAATACTGTATTACTGAGTATGTAGTTCATTTGATACTTCCGTTTATGGCATAGTATTGTGACGAGTACAAAGTAGTCGTCGCTTTACGGTAGTCATATTGAGACTAAATCGAGCATATACGAGTACATCCCATAGGACAATATGCATTAAACAGCTATTCACGCTCGGAAGGAGCGGTATATTGCCTACCATGATGAGCTCATTCAATCCAGATTGTTAACACATTTCTTCTGACAGTATATGAGACCTTCCATTACAAAACAGTTATCTTTTATTGTTCTAACGAAACTAAATAAGTTGCCTGCGCAACGTATTTATTTATATTGAAGGGTTTTGATCTTCTAGTTCTATTAGTTAAAATATTTAACCTTGAAATAAAACCACGCACATCAACCCCGATGTACCTCACACGTTTTTCTGGGATTCCAATGTACGCACAAACATCCAAGCTTTTGCACGTCACTTTTTGAGTTGTGCGTTGTAACGAGACTGACGGAGTGTCATACATAACGATCCCCTTTAGGGGACGGTGACAGAATGAAACTGGCTTGTTTTTGTAGCTTTAATAATAATGCGGAAGGTTATTTATGTACTTCATTATATTTCTAATCATATTACCTTCGTAAAATGCTGAGCTCTGATTGTTCTAGGACTTTCATCGCTCAAAAACTCTGTAACGTTATAAACCCATAATGCAACGGTTTTCAATTTCCAATTAATAAAGAGCCTCTTAATGATGTTACTTCCAAGTATTTTTATTAGTACTTTTTGCAATGGTAAATAAACACCTTTAATAATACAAATATCATGCAATTTCTACCTATTATGTTTTTCTCCATCGAAAATAAAATCAAAATGTTTATGATTCACCCAACGTTCTGAGTGATCATGAAATACCTAACGTCAAAATATAAATTTAACGTCACTCCTAAAGTATGAAACCTATCCATCCCATCATTCCCGGTTTACGTCAGCTGTAACTTGTATAATGCCTTAGACGTTTTCGTTAAACATCAAGTTACAATATGGCACCTGTTTAAACAACTCAGTCGCTCAACTCTGCTTGTGCAAAGTTGTGTTCTGACTGAGAACTGGCCCGCAATAACTCTTGCTGATGTTTATATGCCGAAACAAAAGCTCTACAGAACTAACTCACTGGGCCTTGTGACTTAAGTTAATACTATGTACAGTATATTAATATTTAAATAATTTAGACTATCAACAATTTTTCCAGAACCAAAATTTGGTTTGAATAATAAATTCTTCTATTCGAGATTAAAGATCATCCAAAATAGGTTTAACGAGAGGGTTTTTTAGAGGTATACTGTAATTTTTAATCGGAATAAATTTAACCCTTTTTTCAGTAAGGGAAGATATCAAGATGATTGAAAGTTGGTTGGTATGAATATAAATTGTTTTCAACCATACTCACCGGTGCACCAGCACCGGCAATGGTTAGTAGTGAAGCTACTAGCCACGAAGATTTTTGGGGGGTTGTATCCCAATGGGTGGATTACCAGCAATTCACAGCTAATTTCTTTTGAGCTTACTTTCCTGTTATATCAATATGTCTTTTTATGAATATCATCTTTCTTCAATATCTGTCTCCTACCTTTTCTTCATTCCATCCTTCTTTTCTCCTTTCCTCATCTCTGTTTACAGGCCAACCCAAGGTGTTATGTGGACCGTGCTGAGGGTGGATGGCACCAGGCCTTTTATATGATGTCTCAAACGGTACCTGCAGGATACCAGGCGCCCTCCTGCAGTAATTAGCCTTGCTTGGGCATGCGGGGCTCTGTCCAGGTCGACTATAGCTTCCCTAGCTACAGTAGTGGCTACATGAAGTAGCAGACAAACTGGCTATCAGCCACCCCCTTTGTTACGGAGCCAGGTTGTGCACTGGAGGACTCCTTTTTCAAAAAGAAATTAAAGGAGGAAGAGAAGGAAGCCAGAGGGAAAGCCTGGACTGCTCATCCGGGATGCCGACAGGCTAAGGAAATGCTTGGAGTGCATAATATAAGAAGGTCTGAGACCATGATCAGGCTTAAGAAAAACGATCTAAGGATACTGACGGGATTTCTAACCGGACACTGTAGGCTCAGGGGTCATCTGAGCAAGATGGGCATTGTCCAAGAGGGTGAATGCCGCTTCTGCCAATCTGGGGAGGAAACACCTAGACACCTATTGGCTGAGTGTGACGCGATAGGTCAGAAGAGAGCCAGAAGCTTGGGAACACACCAGGTGACGGTGGAGGATTTTCCAAAGTTAGAACCCCTCGTTATACTAAACTTTATTAAGGCATTAGGACTAGAGGGGGCTCTCTAGGCAAGAACTAGAGACTAGTCTGGGGGCACAATAGATCTCATAGGTCGCAGTGCAATCCTTCCCCTAGATTTTATCAAGTATCAAGTACTAGCCACGAAGATTTTTGGGGGGCTAGAAACTCATAGTGTAAAACCTACAAATGGGTGGATTACCAGACAAATTCGACATAATTGTGCATATAATATGCACAATATTAATGTTATATCAATATGTTATTTTATATAATATGTATAATCATAATAATTTTTTATTACTGTGATAATATCAGACAATTAACTTAGTTTCCGCTACCCCACACTAATTGTGTTTTCCGGCCAACTTACGATCATACGCTCGTTGAATTGTTTTAGGTTTTCTAGGTTTAGAAAAAATCTAATTACTGTGTAGTATTTTTACGCAATCTATTTCCTCTTACCACTAAACATAAGTAAATGTCGTAAATGCCTATTTATCTATTTTATCTTAGATACTGTATACATTTCATAATTGGTTATCACTTGAGAGATGTGTCTTAAACTGTATGGACATAATATATAAACCTTTTTTAAATTACTTGTTTCTATTCAGCCTTTTTTATTTCACAGATTAACCACTACATATTAAGCGAGCGACTAACAGGTTGAAGCTTCCATCCACTCCGGTGTAATAAATTGGCCGTCCACAAACGCACAGGTGATGATGTTTAACGGCCGGAAACCACCAAAGCGATCAACTTGGTTCGTGGCACAACCGCATCGTCAACAGGACTTGTGACCGCAGCAGGAGAGGTGCAAACAGACAATGAGCTGAATGTCCTCTTGTGTTTCCGGTTGACTTTATGGATTGTGATTGTGATGCTGGATACAGTGCAGATGTAAAAACTTTGAAAAACACAAAATTCATACTCAGAGTTATGGTTAAAGTACACGAAAATAATAAGGCCGAATTAATTCTTAAAAATAAAAGTTAGTTCGTAATCGTAAATTGGTGTACTGGTATTAAAAAACTACGCTGGCTTGAATTCGTACTTTGCTGGAGGTACACTTTTGTACCATGCTAGAGGCTTGGATTCGTAATTCGCTGGAGGCTCCTTTTCTACCATGCTAGAGGCTTGCATCCATATTTGTACCATGCTAGAGGTTCTAATTAGTACTTCATATATTCGGTAATATGAGTCTAAGAACTTTAAAATAACACTTACGTTCAGTGGTGAAATTAATACAAAGTAAGTAGTATGATTAGTATTTTTAGTGAATTCTGTAGTGAATTAATTCGACGAGTTTTGGTGCGGTGAGTTTAGATAGCAAAGTATCATAGATGAAGGGTCAGCCAGACGTGACCGCTCATAATATGTCAAGAGAAACCAGCACCTGGCTTCCAATCAGGCACAAATTACTTTACCCTTGACCTGGGGAATTAAAGTTATTAGTTATATGGCTGTTATATTTTCTTGTCTCAAAACAAAAATTTACATTAAGACTCAATTATTTTAAATAAAGTGAATCATTGAATTAGATAGCTTTTCCCGACACTTTATCAAGCCTTGCTATTCTTTACATTTCAATTCCTTTAAACCCATCTTCAATTACAGAGAAATTTCGCTCATCAACCTTAGGCTCATGGTTACGTCCCGTTTTGGTTGAAAATGAATAGTTTTAAGCAGTGCCAAACAGAAGAAGCTTCATGCAATACAAAAAAACTCTTATATCCTATAAGACATTTTAGAATATGGCCAATGGACCAAGACTGTTCACCCTTTGGCCAGTAATTATCTCAGCAGCATCATAGAGTTACTTTAAACGAAACTCACACTAGTCACATTACGTGACGCACCCTTGGTTATGGTTCATGCCTTTGAAACAAGTTAAATGCCACCCCGATAGGTATCAAGTCGTGATACACTCGGTGAGCGGTTTACACGGAGAACGCTTCAGAAACTTTCTTGAAATGAGAAGCAACGCTGAACTTTGCTCACGTCTAGGGATATTCTAGGATTATTCCCAATTACCTTATGCTTAGCCTCTTTGTGGATTCAAATGTTTATATATAAATAATTTTACTAGTAAATAAAATGTACGTCAATAGTATGCATTTTCCATAGTTTCAGGATGGGTTTTATGTCTGCTGCTTACATTATAAAATATATAAATAGATGTTGGCTACATACATCTATATAAATAAAATTAGAGTTTTGTCTGTACATTGCTCAGAATTATTCATTTTTTAGTTAATTTTATTTTCCGTGCATTAGAGAAGCCGAAACCGGTCTTACCTCAATTTTCGTCTGTTTGTCTGTGACGCGCCAGGATACATTTTGCGCCGTCTTCTCCGAAGAAACGGGAGAACTGATAACAATGAAACTTATTTCATACATTCTCTACATTTTAGAGACGGTTTTTAAAGGCTTAAAAGTTCGCCGCCGCCTCTTGAAAAGTAAATAACGAGCATTTAAAAACCAACTTTTTACGCGATATTGGCCGCATTTTGCTTCAGTTTTAAATGAATAGCCTACTGACAATAATCAGCTGTCTTTGTAGTTTAAAGATTTAATAGAAATAAAAAGAAACAGCTGTTGAATCAATATTAGTTAATTTATATTGGTCATTGATTTAAACCTAATCTATTTAATTGTAAAGTAATGCTAAATAATAAAGCTGGGTATTCGTTTATTTTCTTTGTACTGATTTGCTTAGGATTTCAGGTTTACATTTTGCTGTTTATAGACGAAAATTACTTTGTGTTTTTTAAAGAAAGGAAGAAAGATTAGCTTTATTAAAATATACTAACGTTTTTTAGGTAAAATTAAATTCATCAAAATTTAAATAAATAAAACTGAAAACATAACTACAATCATGAAAATCAACTTCAAATTTATTGCAACTACATTTGAAGCTTAAATCCTAAATTTAAATATCACCGAAAAGCGGACTTTCAAGGGTAGGCCTACCAAAACAACGAGTTTTCAAAAGTAATGATGTAAACAACACAACACTGTTTAATACTTCCATAACGTAGTTTTTGCCTTGTGGTTACAGTCGAGCTATACCTATCTTACTATGTTGTAATTGGCCTATTCATAAAACTTATCTAACCTGAAACAGCTGTTTGTTACTTTTACTTTCTCCCCCTTATACATAGTATATGGAAAAAGTATTGTTTTCGTCAAATTTTTCGAATTTGAGTTAAGAGTGGATATATCCGTTTCGGTGTCTCCTGAATCGAAAAACGTGATGTCTGTCCATCTGTTTACTTACGGGAGAAAGTATGTGTCAGTACATAGATACTATTTTTTAATAATTAGTTTCATTATTAGTATAATCTTAGTTATCAAAAAATAAAGTAGTAGGGTGAATTAAAAATTTAAAATGTTTTGATTATAAGAAAAATAAAAGATTTACACCTTGCTGACATTATTCAGTGAGTATTATAGTGTTTGTGCTTGTTGGAAATATCAAGATACATATTGTGTTTTATAAAGTTAAGTGTTTATAGGAAACCAACGTAAAGTCTATACAAACGCTCTATGCGATAAATAAAAGATTAACCATTTTTATAAGTATATCTTCCAAAATTGTCATAACCTTTAATAAATTAAGTGACTAAGCCTACACACATAAAATCCTACTTTTGTGCTACATTTAGTATTTACACCAAATTCCAATAACGTTATCAATTCCACAAAATCATAGCTAGAATTTTAATAACAAGATATACAAATTTGCCCTACACTAACCAATTCATAATTGTATGATTAAATAGTAGTAAAAATGAAGATTTAAAAGGATTTAATTTCATAGAATATAACTAGGGAGAGCGGTTGTTTACTCGAGCTGTTTGGCGACTGTATGGCGAGGTCCACAACGCTGACAGACTGACTGACTGATCAGTAAATAGCTCCGACGCGTGAACAAATACAGGGATCATTTCAATCAACTCATCTACTGTATATAGATCGCACTCAAATGGGAATAAGGTTATTTGAATGGTTCTATTTTAAACTTATGTCTAGCAAATCATTTTTTCTATTTTATGGACTAACTATTTGAAAGAAGAGAAAAACGTATTTTATTCCAAATATATAAAAATGCTGTTTAGTTTCGTCATAAAGGTTTCTGTTCCCTTATTCGAGTGACACTAACTAACACTAGGTTTGTATACTCGAGAGACATTGACTAACGCTAGGTTTTAAATTCGAAAGACACTATCTAACGCTAAGTTTGTTTATTCGAGAGACACTGAATAACATAACACTAGGTTTGTATATTAGAGAGACACTGACTAACGCCAGGTTTGTATATTCGAGAGACACTAAATAACGCTACGTTTGTATATTCGAGAGACACTAACTAACGCTAGGCTTGTATATTAGAGAGACACTGACTAACGCTAGGTTTGTATATTCGAGAGACACTGACTAACGCTAGATCTTTATATTAGAGAGACACTATCTAACGCTAGGTTTGTATATTCGAGAGACATTGAATAACGCTAGGTTTTTATATTCGAGAGACATTAGTTAACGCTAGGTTTGTATATTCAAGAAACACTGAATAACGCAAGGTTTGTATATTTTTTGGGGGGGGGATATGAGGCACTCATCGGCTGAAAGCGATAGTGCAATGACATTGGTGATCCCTAACCTTTTTACTGACAATCCAAACTGATAAATTTCGCAGATCCAGGTCATTAAAGATCAACAATATACGCAATGATAATGTAAAACGGAATCTGGGGTCCAGTCTCAAGCCATCTCAAAATTGTCCTAAGTGATTTGTTAATGTGATGCCGCTGAACCCCCCGGCCTGTTAACATAACAACCATTAGAAACTCCGAAACCTACTCTCCCTGAGTGCCGTTCGCAAGGTATAAAGAAGCTCATAAATGCAAGAGCTAGTCTATCATTTATGCAGTACTATCGACCAAGCCTTCTGTCTATTCCCGGCTCTTGTTGTGACATTTAACTAGTTCTTATGAGACTTTCAAAACAAAATTATTTAGAATAGTTCGTCTGACTAATGTCAAAATGATTTTCGTTTTTAAATATAGTATTTCACTTTGTTTTCGTCAGAATGTTTGAATTTGAGTTTGTGTGTGTGGGGGATGTGCAGAAGCCTAGAGACAAGACTATTGATCCGATTTCCATGCAATGTATGTAGGTAACAATCCATAATATCTCTCTAGCTTGTCAGCAGCAATGATAAACATGTACACTATGATTTTTAAGCACAGGCCTAAATGAATAGATCTCAACTACATGAAGCTAAGTACGAAGCTTCATAAAAACATTTACGTTAATAGGTGTAATATTAGCTTTTTCTTACCATCCATAATATTAACATTCAAGCCCCAAAATACTAAATACTGTATTTAGAATTTTTAATATCTCGTTAGCCATAGGAGATAGACCAAAGCTTTACCATACTAAACCGTGTGGCTTTTTTACAGAACTGATTGAAAAGTACAATGAAAGATAAAACTTTCATAAAATTACACATGAAAAATAAACATTTTTGGGGTACAAACTCCCACCCGTCCCCCAACTTCCCGTTCCAATTGACCGATACATCTGAATTACGAACGTAGCCGAGTAAATTTAGGAATACATATCTTAGTAGAACCTAACTTTAGATACTGTAACTCAGTGAAGAATGACATGAATGTTTAATTAAGCAATAATTACCATATTAATTAACCAATAATTAAGCGGGCATGCTTCAGTGGTCTTAGAATTATTGTCAGAGATACGTAGATAATTTGAGGCGTAAAGAGTATATCAAACCATGCTAACTTTAGGATAATATTTTGAAATTAATCAAAGAAAAATCAAAGGTTTTAAGTTTCCCAAAATATTTTACGCCAAATTTTATATTTTTTGTCTCAAGGTTATTCATGAATTTCACGTTCCTCTTCAACTACATTTCGTACGACGAGACTATGACTATATGACCTTGTGAGCTTATGACTGTCGCCACAGCATGTCAGGAGGCCTTAGCACTGCCCGATTAATTGAAGTATTTTAACTTCATTTCAAAACACACACTCATTTTCTTATGGAGACCCCATGTCATTTTCATGTTGCTCTTGTTTATTTATTAAATTTTTTAAATTTCCTGCCAATTTTCCAATAAGATTGACAACTTTTTTTAAGGAACACTCTGTACTTTATTATGATTTTAGAAATAAGATGTGTTTTGAAAAACTTTCTATTCATGGTATTTTTTACTAGGCCTAACCAATCAGGCTCTAGGGCTTTTTAAACTTCAATTTCACTGTAACAAGGGCCAATGTGCTCTTATTATTACCATTGTTGCATAATAGTGACGTTAAGCCACTCAGTTACAGTGGAGTTAAATTTGGAAAATGCTCTAAAGCCTAATTAAGAGGTGTAAGAAATAAATGCCAAGAGTAAAAACGAATTTTAATTGCGTTCTCTATCTAAAACCATATTAAAATGATAAATGTTCCATGAGAAAAAACAAAGTTGTCTGTCATATTGGAAAAATTGCGGGAAATTTCAAAAACTCAAATACTACCCAAAAAGCTGTATGGAAAATAGATAGGGTCATTCATAAGAGTTTTAGTGCCAGATATAAATAAAAAAGTTTGTTATCGGAAATCTTTAGGCTGGACACCTGGTATGTCAAATTTTTATCGACTATTGTTCTTGGTCTTTATACACCTAAAAACTAATAAGTAACATGTTCTCGAGCTTTAGACCTGTCATTAGACCTACGGTAATAGCTTCTTTCCTAGGGGAGATTTGCTAAAAAGAAACAACTCAACATCAGCTGATCTATTGTATCAAGCGTGGTTGTAATTTTCAAATGAAAATACTAAACCTTCAACCATGTTTATGCTGTTTTATTCCACTATTGTTTAGTATAAAACACCTAACTATTATTGGTACACCAACGTATATTTTATATACATTGGTGTACCAATAATAGTTATATTTTAACTAATGAATTAGTTAATGATAAACAGAGGCAACAATATTCAAACTTATATTTAAACGCGTCATTTACTATGAGTATCGTCTGATCACGTAGTCTGTGCGAGTCAAGCATTTGCCTTTTAACAAGCCAGTTACTGTACCTTTTTAAGAGTAACGAGCGTAAATAGGCAGTAAGTTAAGGATACCTACATCAGCACAGTATATCGCTTACCTGTATCAGATTTACGTTTATTCACACGTCAGTTAAAGAAAAGTTTCTGCTGACTTGTTTCAATGAAATTTCGTAAAACATTTTCGATGTAAAACGCACTGAAGGTTGTCCATTGCACGACGTCATGATTTTATAAAAGGCTTTAAGAATACTACATTTTTAGCAATATGAAAAATAATTGTTTAAAATAATTAGAAATACGGTGTTCATGTTCTAAATTTAATTTTATATTTGTCTATTTTGTCTAACTGGCTATTGTTCATCCTTTGTTTCGTTTACACAATAGAAATTAAAAATTGTATGCAAAAAATACATTTCTTCTGTTAAACACCTCCAAACGTAAAATAAACTGCACACATTTTATTTTAACTCTATGGTTGACATCAGTAAACTAACATAGACCTATTTTCCCTCCACTTTATATATCCCAATAGTATTTAGGGGGGTGAAGAGAAAATAAGTCAAGTAATTCTACCCATAAATATATTCCTTAACATTATGCACTCTTTTACCCATCTGGTTGAACTTTTATTCTTGATTGAGTGAAATACCGATCACGACACATACTTGGGTAACCCATTCCTGTCTGAATTTCCATCCGATGCCTGAAACCCTCCGGTCTGATTTAAAATCGAGCCCTTTTCACTACGACTGCGCGTCACTATTAGGTTGATAGATTTAACAGTAACTTCATTATTTATATGTTTTGATTTATTTACCCTGCTATTTTTACACATAATTGCGTGTGTAATCACTTTTAGCAAGGAATAACATACTACCATACTTTTTCACCAGTTCCAAGCGGTAGGCTTAGAAACAAGTTGATACTGTTGCTTCTCAAGACTTATTTTGTTTTCAAATGATTCCTTTATTTCACTTGGCAAATCTACTTGCCTGCAGTAATAATATAGTTAATGATAAATCCTTAAAAATAATCCTTATTACTGTGTTCTCGTCAATAAGTACAATCGCTGAACGAAAGAGACAATAATTTACTGTCAACACGGAACATTGGACACTGCGTACGATGATTTCAAATAGGACGCAACACTATCTATTGGATGAGAAATGAACTAGCACACCTAACGGCCGAAAAAAAGTACTGCGTCGAAATATAAGCTGGCAACGCACATTGTTCGCTCATAACCACTCCGGACGCACAGTGCACGTCCTTCATCTGACCAGCGAAATACGCGGACGTACAATGTGCGTTCTTTGACAGGAATAGGGTAAAGTAAATATAAAATCTCTATATTTAAATATGAATATATGACTGTATGTCCTTTATGCGTTGCCAAACTTCTTATCCGATCGCCATGCAATTTTAGGAGGTTGCTTTATACGCTTCCGGGAATTTCAATTCAATTCTAGTAGTTATATAATTTCAACGCTTGTCTCACTATTCATGTTATTTATAGGAACGACGTTGATGAAACTGCATTTGCTACGCTCGTCAGGTCAGGCGAGAATGTAAATAAAAGAGGACCTGAGAAATTCACCTGAGACAGTTTAAGTGACGACTAAGCGGTGTGCAGTTGTAAACCAGAACACATATTAATAATGAAGTGTTCAAAACCACCAACATATGGGGGGATGATGAGATGAACGTGAATAACGGAGAGTGATTGGGGCATTTGGCAGTCTGTTTGAGACACACGTTCACATCAGTTGACAGTAATCGGCTTACGCTACGCGTGTGCCTAGTTATGCTCTCAGTCGATCAATCACAAAATTACTCGTAATATAAAGCGATTCATTATATTGTTACTCTAACAACTACAAACACGTATAAAGGTACAGCAGAATGTATGTTTTTATGTCATACTAATTATAATCCTGTGAAGAATGAAACAAATATTCAAAAGCTACCAAGAATGAAGAGAGTTATACGCAATACCTATACAAAGTAGGTTTGTAATACGAGTATGATGGCCAATAAAAAACTAATAAGATAAGACAAAGTAGTTTCACGCCATTAATCCTTGGTGGAGGTTGACAAAAGGATCAATACCTAATACTGGCTTTGTTTAGAATAATAATCTTTATCGCAAATCTGAACTTAGTTATTATAACACTATCGTTTGAAAACCTATTGTTACCATTAATATCTGCCATTCGCTAAACAATTTTATATCTTTATGAAAAAGTAAAAATTTGAGATTAAATCATTTACCTAAAAACTTAAATCATAAGTTATAGTTAAAATGTAATTTCTAATTTCGGTATAAATACAATTATGGTCGAGTAACTAGGTTTTAAGATTTAAAAAATACGAGTATAGCACACTTTTTCAAAACTATGCAATGACTCTTTTTCGTTGTGATGCTATTAGTTATTCAAGCTTCGTGCTGAAGTTAGTCAATGGGCCCCTCCTGACACGCTGAAACGTCCAGAAGCAATTTAATTTTGAGTTGGTTGAAGTAAGACAGGACGTGCTCAGACTGGACTCGTGTGACGCCAATGATATATATATGTGTGTTTGATAAAGGCCTTACCTCACATTTAGCCTGCTATTGTAATCAACAACTTCAGATAAACTTACACACACACATTTTCATTTTGTAATGTAAAATAAGATAGATTCTCTTAGAACAGTGACTACAGTTTACAGTTCAGCAAATAAGGTACTACAAGTATACAAGTACTATATATTACTAGAAGTACAAGGACTTTAAATACTTAAGTAGTTGTTTTATATTCATACAACCTTACAACTTTGCTGTATTATTTCCATTCTAGTCGTTTATGAATTAAAAAAAAATTTCAATTGTTTATTCTATATGAAAAATAATGACCGGTACTCCAGTAAGCTATCATTAATATTGATTAATCATTAATAAAATCATTAATGATTAATCATGATCAAAATCATTAATATTGTTTAAAAATTGTTGACATGTTCAAAATATATGAGTCATACGTTTTTAGATATAACATGTTGTATTCAATATCAGGTGTACATAGTGATAAAATTTCTCAAACTCTGCATTTGTCCTGATGAGTGTTTTTTAGAATAATTATGCAACTGTTGGGTCAAAGCAACAGTAACCTTCGGTACCTATTGTATGGCCCTATGCTTATTTTTGTATGGTATTAACAGAAATTTCATGTATAAAAACCAAGTAATTATTAACGTTTCTTGGTAAAAAGCTTCAAGTGTATTTATAAGATTTATAAGAAGGGGGTGGTAAGAGCCCTGAAATTATTTTGACATTTTGCAAAAAAGAAGACAAATCTCCACTCTTAATACTCAATACTTAGTACCAGTAAGGTTTTTATATTTTGCAAAATGATTTAGAAAACGGCTTTACAGAGTTTCTTTAAGTTTTCGAAACAACCAATATCTGAGTAATATATGTTTGTACGTACGTACGTGTATATATGTTATGTACAAGTTGTAACTTCCCTGTGGGAAATTGGACAGATCATGGATATATCTATAGGGAATGTTTTTAGTTCATCTAAACAGCTTTTCTTATAAGCAAGCTATGCCGTCACTAAAAATATGACGTCACTTACCAAATGACATCACTAGCAAAATGTCACTGTCTCGAATTTTTGTCACGCAAATTACCAATTACCCCCCCTCCCGAAGCCAAGACATATCCATGTCAAAATAAATTCTGAATAGGTCTAATGTTCAGTAAAATACCGTATTTCTTGTAAACTAAGTTTATAATCTAAAAAATTAACATTGAGCTTATGGGATTCAATTGGAAAAAACTCAACTATAAAAACTGTTTATAATCAATTGACAGTAGTTGAGTGAAGATGATGACGAAAACTATGCTCCTTGTAGGATGTGAATGCAGGTTTCGCATACATATTTATTTTATGTGTTAAAAGATGAAAATTTATCAAATTAGTTAACAATTTGTAAAAGCAAAGGGGTTAAATTTCTGTGCAAAATAAGTTAGGGAAAACTATATCAAAAATTTTTCATGTTTTGATCGGAAACTTATTCATTGTATTGTACGAATAAGCCAATGTATCAAAGGAAATTATCTAAATAAATTATCCCTTTTACTTTTTAATCCTCATTCCGTATATAATACAATCAGTTGACCACAGGTCAATAATAATCGTAGGGTATGTGTATGATAAATTTAATATAATAAACTCCAACAAATGATTTTGAGTAAAACACCTTAAATGACATCGAAGCTTATTGACACTGTGGCTCAGTGCTATCACGAAGGATTTACGTAAGAAAAAAAATAAGATCGACCCCCCCCCCCGGAGAAGCTAAATTGTTGTTCAGTTTATGTTAGTTATTAATAAAAATGTTTATGTTATATCAATTAAGGTGTATTCAATCTATTTTATTTAAAACATTTTCATAAACTGTGTTTTCATTGAGTACATAATAAATGTGTTTCAAATAGCTAATTAACTTGCATAATACATGTCTTATGCTATCTTTTTCATTTTGGTCTTGGAAAAAATTGGTCTCCTAGGTATTGTAAGATTAAATTGAACTTCGCCAATACATATTCATATTAGTTAAATTAATTTTAAAAATTAATGTTATTTATTATTATTAATACAGTATAATAAAATTGTATTATTGCTTAATCACTAAAATTGCAACCTTATTCATTTCAATTTGCTTCAGATTCTTTAACATGTTCGGTTTATAGCTCAGCAATAAATAGAACAAAGTTGGGAAAAAACTTATATTTCAAATGAATATTACTTTTGGTGCGCATAGAGGTTTATATTTAACCGGAGGCTTTAATTTTTCAGTTCAATTATTCTTAATCGTTATTTCGTGCCGAAACCGGCCACAGCGATCATGCGATTAATTGGAATAATTGATGTTGTAGCCAACTCAGTCCGCTCTTTAGTGTTTCTACACATGTCTCATTGTATTACACATATTCTCCATAACACATATGTAGCTAATTATCACAATATTTATTTCTTTTTATTTATTTATTATGTTGGTAGTTATGTAGGAATAGTTATCACAAAACGGTTTAGAACAAATTAAACAGTACCATTATTTGTAAGTTAAATTACGTGTAACAATGTATTTCTGCCTCCATCTCGGGTTGAAGGGTCGTAGAGGAATACAAGGGTAGCAACCATCAGTACATCACCTTAACGTGGTCTAGCGGACGCCGTCCTCCCTCCAAAATCGTCATCCTCGATTTGTATGGTGGAATGTCGAAAGACTTGACACTACAGTACTGTGGACTGTGATAGAGGACCGACATAAGCGTGATGTGTTGCTGCTTGATGATCGGCTGAAGTTTTGGACGAAGCCACAATGCAATCTCATCAGCCGAGTCTGCTACTTTTCAATATTCAGGGAGTGTGCTCCCAGTACTGTAAAAAATAAATTTAATAGTGGATGGACGAGATTGTCTCGCTTTGAAGATCGGTGTCCTCGTTACAGAAGACAGCTGGTTCGAGAAAGGAGAGGTAGTCCCAATGCTGCAGCAACCTCTGCTCTGAAGGGAGAAGTGGGAAGAACTGAAAAGGGACGTAAATCGTTACCCGTGGGACCTCTGATACAAGCTCGTCATGCAAAAGCTTTGCGCCTAAACCTACCCCTCCTGAGCTGGACCAAGCTCCTATGAAAAGAATCGTGGACGCTTTCTTTCCTACACAGGAGGTTTACGTGGAGAGACTCCATTATGTTCCCCTTTTTACTGCAGATGAGCTGAGCGAAGACACCAATCTCTATGAGGAGGAACGCGTTAAACTCCTCAAGCTGGAGTGTTATGCTGTGCGCTATTGAGTACGTGATTCGTGTTTCTCAGTATCTTATTTGGATTCTTCCAAGCTATCTCAGAGACAGGGAATTGATTTTTCAGACGCCGGAGGGCTAGTACTGCTCAGGGATCCATCCTCGGGCCGATTCTGTGGGACATCTCTTAGGATGGGATACTGAGACTGACTTTTCCTAAAGACTCCGTCCTAGTGGGTTACGAGGATGACATATTGGCTCGTGATGTCCAGCGTGCTCAGTGGAAATTGAATCAACTGATGAGACTCGTTTCAACGTGGATGACTAAAAAAGCTATAAAGTACTTGGGCTTTATAATAACCGCACCTTCAAGGGTCAAATTGGCTCGCTACTAAAAATCCGGCAAGTGATACTTCGGTCCTTAGCCGATTGATGGGAATATTGGATTGATTGAAATATTTGCGGGCCGACAGCTGACAAGCGCAAGCTCAAGCTCGCGATCTCATGAAAAGTTCATGAAAGTTCGATCTCATGAAAGTCCCATGAAAGGAAACTAATATTTCATACCAAATCCACCCATGGTATCCGGGAGGTGGCATGGATGGCCAGGGAGACCACCATGATACTCTGGCAGGAGAAATGGAACCAAGGGACAAGAGGCGCCTGAACGCGTCAGGTTGTTCCAGAACTGTCCAGGTGGGTCGAGCACGGGTTCTTTGAGGTTAACTTTTTCATCATACATCTTTTCGATTAAAATTTACTCAAAATCTTGATATCGTTAATACTACCTAAGTGGAAAAGTCATAATGAACTTTCTAAAATAGCGTAAAATAGTCACTCAATAAAGAAATGTGAAGTAAAATCATTAATATGTTACATCGATCTGGTATATCTGCTATGATTAGAGATATATATGAAATATCCTTATCACAGTTATCACTGATGTATTTGAACTGTGTACGCTTGCCAACCTTTTCACTTAACACCGGGTTGTTACAATAATGTAATGATTTAAAGTTTTAATATAATCGATTTCAAAACTGAATATTTACTTCACAATGGTAAATCAATAGCATGACAATGAGCTATAACAAATGTTGAGTTGCTAATTGTTGTGTACGCACAATGCGTATACGTAATGTACGAGCTATCAAAATGATACAGAAATGCTCCACTATTTTAGCTTTATTTAAGTGTAAATGTTTCTAAAAGTTATTTGAGTCCCGTATACTTAAAAGTTGTATAGTTAATCTAATATAAACTATAATGACCATTGGCGTTACTCAACATTATAGTTTATGTGTCAACATAATTTTGTGCATTTGTAGGTATTCGGAATCACAGCATCGAAGCTGGAGCCACGTCCGTTCGAACTTTGAAACTAAGTTTGGATTGGATTGGCAATTGCTAGCGTCCGGCGCGAACCAATAATGACCCGGATATCTGCCGCACCTTCTGAATTTGAATTTTGGCCTATCTTCAACCAAAAAAATCAAAAAGCGTAAAACAAATCAACATAATTTCACCTCTAACAACTGCTGAAAGGGATCAGGAACGCAATTTCAAAAATTTTTATTAAACTTTACTTTACCTTTTTTGATGTTACCTTTTTCATATATAAAATATAAAATGTTAGCATTTCAAACAGCTGTATTTTTTGTGTCAAGAATAGTTACAACACGTTTGTTTCTTAAGCCATAAACGTGTAAAAGATAGTAATTTTACTTCTCCCACCCATATGTTGTATAAGGAGAAGGTATTGTTTCCGACAACATTTGTTGAATTCGAGTTTTCAGTGGATGTATCTGTTTTAGGTCCCCTGGAACGTAAATAGTGATTTTCGAAGTGAAAATCATTTTTACAGGGAAGTTGAATAGAAAAACCAAACTACAGAAGAGTAAAACAGAATCACTTCGAAAGCGAGCGCGCAGGTTGTCCGATACCTTTAGGGAATTTTTATCGCACATTTTATTAATAAATAGAATAAATTATATCCCTTGTAATATTTATTGTTTTCTCCTCACTATTTTATTTATGTTGTTATATTATGTTTTGTCACAATGAATTTTTAACTGTATGGTATATTTACTGAACTACATTTTTAATATATTTTCCCAATTAAAAAAAATTAAACAAACGATTTTGATTAAAATAATTTGGATTATAGTGCGTTGGAGCCCAAACAATATGGACGTGTATCTGAATACCCATAAAGTTGGCGATTCAAAATCTACGGCCCTTTACTTTTATGTGGCGTTTCATTCTTTTTGGCCATCTAGAAAAAAGAAAATTAATAAAATAATTTGATAATATTCATTGAATCAGTTCAAAAATAAACACAGTCATATTTCTAAGCACCATATTAGTCTACGAATAATGGTCACAGAGAAAAGTTGAATTTACAGTCCACGGTATACGCAGTACGTCTGAAAACACCCAATGTTATTCTTGAGGAGAATCCAGCACAAACAAATCAATATCCTCCCTTTTACTCAATTTCGTCCAAAACTTGACATGCAGCTTAAAGTCACATCATTCAATAAAATCCACCCAAAATGCTTGATGTAGGGGGGATGAGTTAGGTATCTCCCCCGAAATCGTTCAACTTGTATAATGCGTTATAACTTAGCTGATGAAATCAGCTTCATTTCACTCGTACGTTGAAGTACACTTCATATGGCTAAATATACTATCTAGATAATAGATGCATCAGTTGATTGATAATTAACTAATTACAAGTTTATATGTTTTGTTCTGTGTCTTTCTATGTTTACCCAAATTGTTTAACGTTTTAATTGGGAACGGTCCAAACCCCGGTCTTGTTACTACCTAACGTCGACTTGTTGTTAGGAAGCATCATTCATCAATAGCCCAATGACGAAATGGCAAACTGAGTGAAGACTCATCCTAATGGAATGTATGTAAGTTGAAATATTATAAATACTTTCAACTAAAAATAAGATCTCAAAAATATGGTATTTCATTAAATACATCGTATTTATAAAGATTTTACAAGGAAGGAAGTATGTGTTAGCGTACTAATAATGTTCATAATTTTTTCTCTGGAGTAATAATTAAAATAATATTTTCAAATTTAAAAATTTAATCCTCTAGGGAAAACTGTATATTGTCAAAAGTCCATCGTTATAACTTAGCTGATGAAATCAGCTTCATTTCACTCGTACGTTGAAGTACACTTCATATGGCTAAATATACTATCTAGATAATAGATGCATCAGTTGATTGATAATTAACTAATTACAAGTTTATGTGAAGCTGACACAAAATTATATTGGTAATCTCTAATATTAAATAGTAAATTTCAACATGCATATAACATATGTATAATTCACGTACGAATGATTAAAATAGACAAAATTAGTTTAATTTTTTTCGTTATTGATTTTTGTTTTTTTTGCCTTAATGTTCATAGGACTACTATTGTAGTATTACATAATACAAGTAAAAACCATAGTACCCTTTCATAATTATATTTTGTCACACCACGATATGTTTCGGGTTATAATCCCATCTTAACCTTAAAATCAAAATATGATATTAAATTTAAATTAAAAAAAAATTTCTGCGTAGTGCAATAAAAAAGGTTTGATTTTTCAATATTTTTTCTTTAGTTTGAGAATTTTGTAAAATATGGGGTTGATTCTGTATACTTGCATGATGTTCAGTATATTTTGTGGTTCTTGTTTGCGGTGTGAATAAATTTTACATTCTTCATTCATTCCCCCCCCTTTTTTGGATATTCTTAAAATTTGCATGTGGTCTTTAATTGTTTTGTATTCCTGGTTTATAAAAAAATATAATTATAGAAAGGATACATTACAACCATATGTTAACTAAATATTAAAATAGTATATAGTTTTTACTTGTATTGTAACCAGTATACTAAATTGTATAATGTAAATCCGTTACCATGAATAATTTAACCGTATACAATTTTACCATATTATTATTTCTAAAACCGTGTAACCCATTAATCCCCTAAGTTTGTAGCAGGTAGTTTCTCTGGGCACGTTATACAACGTGGAAACATGTTCGCGTGTCAGAGTTTTCAATGACCTCGGAAACTAGTGATTATATAATCTATAAGCTTATTAAACGTCGTTCATATTGTGATAAAAATTTAATAACTCCACTTTTTATTTTTTAACACCACACCTCCTCAGAGTCAGTGAAAACTTATAAAGAACTTATTCCTTATTCACGATCGACAATTAGAAAAAAAACAATTTTACGTTTAGGCCATATTGTCAAGTTATATTGATGACTTTTGATAAATATTTAACTGTACAAAGAATTGGTACAAGACAGAACTGTCAATAAACTTATTGCCAAAATATTAATAAATTACACTGAAACACCCAAAAAGGAACTCATTTACTGAATAGATAGGAGCAGAGTCATCAATAGAATATCCATATTTACAACTTTGATATATTTACAACTTAGAAGTCACCAATAGTAAAGTAATGGCATATGCGCTGTTGGTGTCCTCTACCAATGCGCAAGACAAGAATTGCGTGCCTAAACTTGCCTTGAGTATCAAGACTTTGGGTAGGAGCAGCATTTTACCTGCTGTCTCATTTTGAACCACAGCGAAGGATGTTCATCTTTTAAAAGGGTTGCTAAGATCAGAAGACTTGGATCTGAAGTTTACGTTCTGTCCCCAGTCACTGGTGTGACTTTGGGTGCTGTGCATTTGTGCCATGCCACAAAGGTGAGCTGTTGTTTTCGGTAAAATCGAGACGATGATATAATAGGTCAGCCGTACACGGTCAGTTTTGCCTAGAGGCCGTGACTGCACAGTGATTTCCCTTAAAAGCATTTGTATATTCTCTTCTAAAATGCCTTTGGCGTTGACAAACAGTAAAAAACTAATAGAACGCTGCATCACGCATTCCCCATGGTGTTATAGGGATATTTTTTCAAGAAACGTTTCAACGCAATTCATTTCACTCATTCCATAAGAGGCTCTATTCACATACATCAAAGTTAATGATTACCTCAATCGCATTCAGATTTCCACGCATTGTATATGTACCAATCAAGGGTTACATTAATAATAATTAGTTACAAACTTTTATATTTATAAAGCAATTCTACCGTAAAACAGTATTACAACAGAGAACAACAGTATCTATTCTACGTGAGGTGCAAGAAACACATTTTGTATTCGATATTCAGCATATTGGATGCTATCCTATTAGTACAGATTCTTCAAATAGTAAAAATAGTTTCGAAGTTCCCAAACCCAGAGGTTTAATGAACCTCAATTTTCTTATGGATCAACCCTTTAATATTACATTTAAAAAGTTAATGCGATAAAATCCCTATGAGAAATGTATTATCAAGTGGCGCACTGAGCGGTAACAACTCACCGGTTCACCAGACTGGTCGAGACTGATAAGGCTGTGTCAGCTGGTGAGCTGATAACGCATGACCGCTGCCTGTCGCCTGCCACCTGGTGTTAGTAGTGACGAAATTAAATAGCTTTACTCAACAATACGTTGCATGTATCCGCACTCAGATATATGATTATCAGTAGAGTAAAGTTTGATCTGACATTGTAAAGTTATACAGCAGAACAAAATGTTAAGTTTAATATTAACACTTTTGCAGTCAAAACATTTGCGAAATTGTAATAAACAGAAACTTGTATAGCTTTCATTTAATCTATATAGTTCAAATTCAAAAAGTTACGACACAACTTATCACCTGTCTAACAGTATCTGCATAGCAATAATATTATTCTGCAGCAGTATAATAGTCACTTTACTGCTTGCATGTAACTGCTATCATAGTTAAAGTGTCAGTAACAGTATACACTATAAAGTGTTACTGTATAGCAAATGTTCTGATGTAAAATCAGTACGTGTTAAATAAGTGACAAGGTAATCTTATGAGGTCGTTTCTCAGGTATGTTGCCACTTTTGTGAAAATTGTGACATTTTGAAAAGTTTTTTTTCTGAAAGAAAAAAGATTATTTTCTTCTTTTCTTTATTTTTTCAAAAGAATTTTTATGCTGTTATTTTGTAACCTCAATATTTTAAATATTAAAATAAACATATATCAAAGCTAACTATTAAAAGAAAACAAATTAGTTTATCGGTACGGTGGTCACTGGTTTGAATATATGATTGTTGCAAACTTTATAGAACAGAAAATGAAAAGCTTTTAATGAATCGAAAAATGAGTAAATCAATATTAGGTGTCAAATCGTACGATATGGGTGACAAGATTAGACACGCCGGCATTATGATGTATAGTGTGTACGTAGCATATCATCAATGATTGTTAATATCCTGCCTGACTGGATAGCCAATACAGGCGAGCGACGCCCGATGCCCGACGCCCGACGAGCGTCGGTGTCAGCCTCTATTAGACCATCAGCATTACTCATCAACTAGGAGTGTACTCAAATATTTGCCTAAAAGATTTTTATATTTTATATTATTTTATTATTGGCCATCGCGCTGAACCCACTACACCATCGTGGCAGTGTCAGGCAGCGGCGATAACAGCACATCGGGGGTGACCAAGACCAATTTGTCAACGAAAGGTATTGTGACTTAAACTTAAGAATATGGTTAACTTACATCGAGTCTCCATTATGATTAAATCAAAATCAATTAAACTATTTTCAGATGAGTTTTTATTTATTTTAATGTAAATTTTACGAGATTATAAATAGTATCTTATTTTTTCAATGGAAACCAGATATTGCCATATAACTGAAAACTTGGTTCAGAATTGAACAATGAAAATCCTTGACGTTGTAAGGTGTAGCTTTGTAAGTGAAAACCTTAGGAATAGGTTAAGATTAGGTAACATTATGTAAGTACCTAAATAGAAATATAACGTAACTATATTATTAGGTAATTATTGCATTGTTGACGGGAGCTTAACTAAACAATTAAGTTGGTAAAATATGAATGTTATGAGGAAATCATAGTAAAGAGTGACTGAAGCTTGGTAATGACAGATGAATCTAGTTTATAGGAACCCTCACTGGCCTCTGGGAGCTCTGAAAACCCTTCACTGAAGTAGGCGACGGATGGAGATGGAGATTTTTCCAGATTTTCCGCTTACGTCCACGAGATATTGAGATTTCAATATAATATTTATCGTTCAGTTGAAGTAATGTATATATAACGGCAAGATCTTATTAAAAATTTTAAAAACCACCTAAGTTTGTATCAGTGAAATGAGATAATTTATTTTTATATAATGAAATAACGGTAGAAAATTATATAAGAGAAAAATTGTATTAGCAGTTTCGTTGTACTCGTACATTATAAATAATATGTAGCTTACGATGCTGACATTATGTATGGTTTATTAAGACAACGTCTTAGGGTTTTAAATAGTTGAAATTCATAATTATTATTAGCTTTAGGTCTAGACGGTATTTTAGTAGACTAGGAGACAAGTATAGATAGTACATTTAGTATTGAATAAACAACCCCAAGTAACTTTGAAACCAACCTTTCCAATCAAGGTTCATCCAATGTTTACATACCTTGCCTTTACCATTTTCAAACGGTGACCTGGTCAGGTAGTTTTAAGCCAAAGTATGAATGAAAAACGAGTATAAAATGGTTGTAGTGCGATCTTGTATTCTTGTTACTGACTTAGGCTACATGTTACGTCTAAGGAGCATCAATAAAATCAATGTAAATCAATAGCCCGACAGCCAATGGCAACTAAGTAACTTACAGTTACAGTAATGTTAGATCCGATATACTTTTTCCTCTGAATTACGAACTGGTCTAATTATGAGTAAGGTCTTTGTGGCTGAAAGTTTGTTTCCAATAGTGTGGACGTGAATCCAGACAGGAGAACAACACCACATCCACCGACCATCGCTCATAACTATCCATAATTCGTGACCTACAAGTTGCTGCATTTAAGGACACGCAACCATCCCTGTCGCTTAAGATTTATAGTAGGCTTATTTCGTTTATATGATCTATCTAGACTTTTATGCAAGAACTAAACGGACCATTTAATGATTATGTACACCATTTGAGTTTTGTGCTAAATTAAGGAATAAATCATTACTAACATTTTAATTGAAAGCTAGATCAGTCATATTTATAACTACAAAAGATGTTTTTTTGTGAAAATTAATTTTGTTTTGCCCAAAATAAAAAGCGAGAAAATATTTACTCTAAAAAAGTACATTCGTTACATAACTAATATGGATTGAACTAATTCACAAGCGGTTTAAAAAAAACTGAGATATTGAATTTGCTAACATTGTTAACGAATAAAATAATTGGCGCTTGGTAAACAAATTGACATTACGGCAAAATAATGATGTTCTGAGTTCATTATTTAACCACTTTTCAGCTATTAAACCTAAATTAAAATAAAGTAATTTTTCCATAGTAATGATTTAAAAAAAGTCTATTATAACAAAAGATACCTGTATTCTATCTTCAAACAATAATATCCATAAACATGTCACAAACGCATGCATTGGCAGGCTCCAACGCGGTTGGATTTATTGCTGACCTAAAAGCTTTATTAGAGATGATTTATTTGTCCCTCTGTTGATCACAACTGATCTATGATAGGACTATAATAGGAAATCGGACATTTAATAAAATACAACTACATGGGATATATTATATTGCGTTTACAGAATAATTCAAAATTATGATCCTATAAATAACTTAAAAATTTTTAATGCGTCTTTTTAGTCATAATTAGCAGTAACTCCAGTTTAATTTTTCGCCATGTTTTTCCTGCCCTGATCTATGAAACAAATAAGGAAAACAGTCGATTTTAGGACGAGCAATATTTATATATTTATATACTTACACCACGAGACAGGAATCTATCAAACGTCATTATGTTGTGTCAAGTAATAGTGGTATATTTATTACTATTTGATTAAACCTTTAAGAAAAGCTTAAGAAAAACAACTCTAGCAAAATATAGTAATAATGATATAAAAAATAAAAACGATAAAATTAATATAATATTACAGAACGTTTTTCGCCGAAAATCTAAGTAATTTAGATATGTACTAGAGCGATTTTTTATAGCCTTCGTGAATATTAAGTAGTATATTTCTACAGTAAATGACATACAAACAAATATGTCAAATAAATGTTATGGAAGATTGATTATAAATTAGTTTTATAAAAGATCGGGAAATCTCACTCACTTCATCTCGTCACGTTATGAACTACAAAAGCATTCTACAGTTAAGTTATTGGAAAATTGACAAAATAATAAAAAACCCGATGGTTATTGTTTATGAGGATTCCTACGGGAGAACTGGGCCTTAGTTGGTAGGAGAGGAGGTATATTGATAACGTCGGCATACTAATAAATAACTTTCAATTAAAAGTGTATATACATTAAGTAAGTAAGGTTTATTTTAGTTTTTAAAACTGTTCTGGAACATAGTAGTAAAGTAATACTGCTTGTTCGTCTGTATGCCATGACACAGGGGTGGAAGTGATCCAACTTTACATTAGTTAGTGGTGACTATATTGACTATGTCAAACTGCTATGTCTCGATGTCATGGATGGATCGATGCCTGGTAAATAATGTCACAAAAACGTTACACTTAACACGCGACGCTGGTTGTCAACAGCACATTGCCGTCCAATGCTAATGGTTGACTTAATACAGAGTAAATCATAACTGATTCAGAAATGATATCTTTATATGGAAAATTCAGTTTAGTAAATTGATTTTAAAATGAATGAAATCTATGAACTTTGAAATATGTTTACGCTGTGTACATCATTTATCTTTACCCTAGGTTAGATTATTAATGTTTTATATTTCTTGTATAACATGACCTATTATATGTACATATGTAATGGCCTAATTAGGCTGAAATTAGAAATGTATACTGTTTAGGAGGTCCCAAACAATTTAGTCTCTATGGCATTGCCATGTGAAGACTGCCTAGAACGGTGGTATGTATTGTTTGGTGGAGCATTCCCTCTCCTCAAGAGACTCACAGGAGGCACACAGATTTATTGTGTGGTTGTCATTTTTTATGTTTAATGCATACATGCTCTTAGCACCCGAAGAAAATTACTGAAATAAGATTTATGTAAGAACTCAAGTGTAGTTATGTAATTTATAGATATTTTTCCAATTGAATATTACAATTACTAAATGAAATATATCGACCCCTCACCCCCTTATGGATAACCCCAGACCTTTCTTGTGGACCATACGGTATCACTTGAAATATCTTAACAAAATTCAATTCAATATCTCATGCTAACGCTTTGTTTTTAGGGAAAAAATAATAAAAGCTACTTTCAAACAACTAAATCCTTCAGTTATTTTAAAAACTGGCGTCATCTCTGTCATCAAAAGTGGCCTTAGGTTATTTCTTGAAATTGTTATCTAGGGAAGCATTGTCATTTTGAAGGCTCCAGACCACAATGTGGCAGTGTCTGTGATGTGAGAGTGTTGATGTAATAATGAAATATGTCTATAAAATATTATTACCATGAAGATAATAATAATATATAGCTTTAATAATCCATTGTTAAATATTCTATAAATAAAATGAATGACGAGTAAACAGAAATGGTGGATTTATCAGGATTAGTCTGATAAATCCCTGGATTATATGAGTTTCAGTATTGAAACGCCAGTTTCATGAAAAGAGAACTTCTTATTCCTTCTTCTGATATCGCAGTTTTATATTGCTAATTAAATATTCTTTTCCATTTTGACAAACCTTCAGAAGAAAATTTCAGATTAATAAATCACTCACTTGGCCTAGATTCAATATGACTATTCGGTTTTGGGGATATAAATAGTCTGAGAAACAAACTTTCCCATATTTTTTAGCTATTTAAATAAGACTTGTCACTTGATCTCGTATAAAAAATATATTGGATATTTGGAAATATGTTAATCAAAATTTTCATCTGATTATCAAAATTTTTTTTACAATAATGTTTTCTTCATTATTTTTAATAAAATGTACTATTATTGCAAAATCAATTTTTAAAAAAGTTTATGATTCATGCAAATAACATGAACATTTTTAAACAGAATAAGAAATATGTCACTATACTATTACAGAAAAATTATAAAATTACACAGTCTACACATAAAAATAGAGATAAATACACATAATAAATAAAAAAGGATCTATAAATATGATTTTTAAACGTAACATGAATACTACAATCAAATGATAAACAACTCAGAAAATATGGTATGAATATAGTAAATTAAAAAAATAATTAATTTACTGTATAAAACTAAACACTAATACAAAACAATGAAATTTGTAAAAAATAATAAAATATATTACAGAGATTTAAACATGAATATGATTATAAATAAATTACTGAAAATAAAGAATCTTATATTAATAGCTACATTTTGCGGAAATAAAAATAAAAAAAAGAATCTAAAGTAGCTTAAGTAATCAAGAAACAAACAACAGAGAAGGATTATAACGCAATAAACAAATATGAATAAACATAAAAATTTTGTAATATATTATTCAAACAACAAAAAAAACCAAGAGAAAAACTTTATTGATTGCAATGAATAAAATCAAAATTAACTGAAAAATGGTTAAAGTAGTAATAATATTAATATACAATTCTTTTCTACCAAAGTGCAAAACAACATTTTAACTCATAAAAAACTAACTTAACTACTATATATTTTGATTTTGAGGACATTGAGTTATAATTATTCTTTATCATATATAGAAAAGTATTGTTAATCGTCAAAAAAAATTTAATTGATGTGGATACATCCGTTTTGTATGAATCAAAGTGTATTTTGACGTGATTCATGTATTTTTTATGATTGAATGTGTGATGTGTATTACAGTGCCACAGCCTATTTCGATTTAGATGAACTTAGCATGAAACATATATAGTCAACGTATTTCATGTGTTTTTTTTTTTTTTGAATTTTAGTATTATTTTAAGTAGTTCACCACTAAAAAATAAAAAACGTAAATCAAATTTATCTCAAAACGGCTCTAACGATTTTGATAAAATTTGATACTTATAGGAAGTAATAAAATAATTTTTAAAAACCACAGTCTGTAAAAATGACGGTTAAAAGTTATTTTATAGTCAAATAAAATCAAAATTTTTAAATATTGATGAAACAATAAAAGTAAGTAGTTAAACTTGACTGGTACCATTAGAAAATCTTAAAAAACTTAAACAAAATATTTTAACTTATTTTATAATCTACGACTAAAGGTTGAGAAGTTATATTTTACTGTCCACTATAACGCAGTGGACGTTTCTGTTTAAAGCGCCCAATTTAACTTTATATTATTCCTATGTTATTCTTTTTATGTCTATTAGTATAGTTAGAAATCACTGGGAAGAAAAAAGTAGATTATGTTCCAGAAATATTTGTAACTTTGTAGAAGCTACTCTAAATTCTTTTTTAGATTGTAAAATACGTGATTAAAATTATTCCTTAATTGTATCAATACACGCATCATTCGAGTGTAGGCTAAATAATATATTCATTTTCATGAGATGTTATTTATTGATTAATGAAGATAGAATATAAACCATTGAAATATCTTAGTAGTTAATCAACTTAACTTTAATGAAACGATATTGACTATGTATTAGGTTATGAAACACAATATTCCATTATTCATAAAATCAACTATTCATTAAAAAAGGATTGGCTTGTCTGTAAATTTAGTCTCTCACAGTATTATACGATATCAGCATGTTCCACTTATTGTATGCACTATAAGCAACTAGTAACTATTTAAACTTTATTTATTGTTCCCTTTTTTTACCCTTCCCTCTAGTATAGTGATAGTATCTGTTCAGTATTTCCATACTGAAATATTTACTTAGTATCACCCTAAAAAGGTGTCTGACTAAGACCTTGTAAACATTTTTTAACCATTTATACCCTGAAGGTAATTTATAAAATTTATAACATAACAGTAATTTGTTTTGACTCTATACTTTTATTCGTTTTCTAAAATAGTTCTAGTAACATTTTCTAAATAAACTCTATTAAAATAAATAATAGTAGTTTCAAGAATGCTACTAGGAAGAATCACTAAATTAAAAACGATTCATAAAAACTTGTGGACCTATTTTCATTTCTAGATTTTATATGTATTATATGTGCACTTCACTTGAGAAACTCAGTGAATTAAGTATGGAAGTGTGTTCAATACTTCCTATTTCAATCTAAAAAGAGGTGGAAATTAAAAATTATAGATTTATTGAGGCAAAGAGAAGAATTTTCTATAATGTTTTATTTGTTGAAATATATTTCTAAAATGAACATTATTTGTTTGTTATATTTGTAACAGTTTGGAGCCTGGATATCATGTTTCCTGTTAATCAGTATAGCTGGCTATCGTGTAATGAAGACGAGAGCACCAATGAAGCTTATACCCCGACAACGGAGGTCCTTCCTCACTGACTAATCAACTTCCAACTTGTAATGAAGACGAGAGCGCCAATGAGGCTTATACCCCGACAACGGAGGTACTTCCTCACTGACTAATCAACTTCCAACTTGTAATGAAGACGAGAGCGCCAATGAGGCTTATACCCCGACAACGGAGGTACTTCCTCACTGACTAATCAACTTCCAACTTGTAATGAAGACGAGAGCACCAATGAAGCTTATACCCCGACAACGGAGGTCCTTCCTCACTGACTAATCAACTTCCAACTTGTAATGAAGACGAGAGCGCCAATGAGGCTTATTTCCCGGGACACGGAGGTTACTTTCCTCAACTGGATAATCTACAAATTCCAAACTTGTAATGATGTCCGAGTTACACCACCAATAAAGCTTATACCCCGCCAACGGAGGTCCTTCCTCATACAACGGAGGTACTTCCTCACTGACTAATCAACTTCCAACTTGTAATGAAGACGAGAGCGCCAATGAGGCTTATACCCCGACAACGGAGGTACTTCCTCACTGACTAATCAACTTCCAACTTGTAATGAAGACGAGAGCGCCAATGAGGCTTATACCCCGACAACGGAGGTCCTTCCTCACTGACTAATCAACTTCCAACTTGTAATGAAGACGAGAGCGCCAATGAGGCTTACCTCACATGACTAATCAACTTCCAACTTGTAATGAAGACGAAGCGCCAATGAGGTTTTACTAACACCCCGACAACGGAAAACTTCCTCACTGTACTAATCAACTTCCAACTTGTAATGAGACGAGAGCGCCAAAGAGGCATTATAACCCCTACAACGGAGGTGACTAATCAACTTCCAACTTGTAATGAAGACGAGAGCGCCAATGAGGCTTATACCCCGCCAACGGAGGTCCTTCCTCACTGACTAATCAACTTCCAACTTGTAATGAAGACGAGAGCGCCAATGAGGCTTATACCCCGACAACGGAGGTCCTTCCTCACTGACTAATCAACTTCCAACTTGTAATGAAGACGAGCTCAATTAGGCTTATACCCCGACAACGGAGGTACTTCCTCACTGACTAATCAACTTCCAACTTGTAATGAAGACGAGAGCACCATTGAAGCTTATACCCCCGACAACGGATACTTCCTCACTGACTAATCAACTTCCAACTTGTAATGAAGACGAGAGCGCCAATGAGGCTTATACCCCGACAACGGAGGTACTTCCTCACTGACTAATCAACTTCCAACTTGTAATGAAGACGAGAGCGCCAATGAGGCTTATACCCCGCCAACGGAGGTACTTCCTCACTGACTAATCAACTTCCAACTTGTAATGAAGACGAGAGCGCCAATGAGGCTTATACCCCGCCAACGGAGGTCCTTCCTCACTGACTAATCAACTTCCAACTTGTAATGAAGACGAGAGCGCCAATGAGGCTTATACCCCGACAACGGAGGTACTTCCTCACTGACTAATCAACTTCCAACTTGTAATGAAGACGAGAGCGCCAATGAGGCTTATACCCCGACAACGGAGGTACTTCCTCACTGACTAATCAACTTCCAACTTGTAATGAAGACGAGAGCGCCAATGATTATTATATATACAAGTTTTATTTTGTATTTCCAAATACTTGCCAAAATTTTCTTTACCAAACCTTAAGCATTTCAAAATGGGAGCCATTATAAATTTTTAAAGTCAAATTTTATGAACATTAGCACCTTAACAAAATTTTAACAAGACAAAAATTTCAATTACTTTTAAACTGAAATAAAATACCAAATATTATTATTAATTGATAGGTGAATAAAAAACGTACTAGGCCTATTCAACTATTTCAAAATTAAAATTCCAAAAAAATTGTAGCAAAAAAAGATGTAAAAAGTAACAAGTTATTTATATTATTATATATTTCTTAATGACAGTTTAAATCAAACTAACTTGAAATAAATCATAAAAAAATAAAATCAACCAGTGATTTTACAGGCTTTATTATTTTCCTCCACCTAATCCTCGATAGTAATATACTAACAGCTAGCATTTAATCAAATCAACTGCTTCAAATACTCAAAAAACAAAAATACTGATTGATATTGACTATTTTTTGTATTTAATTCTTGTACACAGGATGTAAACAATCATTAACGTGTAGTTGGTTCAAGTTGCTAATACAAATACATTACCAAGTTAAATAATTTGTAAAACTTACCTTTATAAACACATTTGTTTTAGTAATTTAGAAAATTTATTTACTTATTATAAGCTTACAGCATATTACAAAACCCTAATATAGTAAAATATTCATAATTATTAGGTGTGTGAAAAATAACAAAGCCCAGCTTCTAAAATAAAACTTCACTTTGACTCAAACTTGGCACAGTAAAACCCCCTATAATAATTACCATTCTCACATTCATTGACAATAAGTTCACGTATAATATATATATATATTGAAAAGTTATTAAAAATCTGGCTTATTCTTAGTAATTGAATGTTACCATGTTGATGTGTATTTAATCTGGGAATTAAAAAGGTTCTTGTAGGACTAAAACGAATAGTTGGCACGTACAAAATTTGAAAACTAATTCATAAATTTTGAAACTAATACACGTTTTATTATTTACCAACAGTTTTTTATAACTAAGTACTCAAAGATTTGGATTAAAATTAGTTTGGATTTGATCTTGTAAAAAGTTTGTTTAGGCGTTGGTTATTACGAAATTATGGCTTTGAAGATTTCAAATGGCTAAAAAAGATCAAATGGCAAGATTTCCATTTTGAAACTCTTAGGTTTCATAAACAAAGTTTTGTCAAATAGTTGGAACTACAAAATACAATAATTAAACTCTAATTTTTATGAAAACATTTTAAAAGTGTTTTGTAAATAACAAGTTACTTATTTGAAAATAATATATAAATAATGACGGATTACGGCTAAAACAAGCTGATATCGAAATAACTTCCTAACCTAATTTTTGATGTAGCAGTACCGAATACTCGCTTTACATTTTTGTGACACCCTGTACTGTATGTAGCCAACTTTATTGCAGGTACCGGGATATAGTTTAGGTATCTAAATAAAACTATACTTATACTATAGTAAAGCTGAGGTAGTTTCATAAGAGTTTCATTATTATAGATTCAATGTGGAAAGTCCTACCGATCAAACGGCAATTCGAAGTTGAAATATTTATATCCTTTTGAGTTAAGTAAGGTAATTAAAGTAAATAAATCGAGTTTAATCAGGATGCCGGCGATCTTCGAGTTGAAGTTGCTAAATCGGAAATTCCAACGCTGATATTTTAAACAAAGTCTGTATGATTTCTTTGAAAAGTTGTTACAGTTTACAATATACGTCATGCAATTGCTTAAAAAATAATTAAAGCTGTTAAGTGGTTTTTAAAATGCATTGGTAAAACAAAATATGTAATGTCGATTAAAAATAATCTTGATATTATTTATTTTTGGTTATTAAATGTATTTAACTGTGTATTTTATACATTTTTTATATTTACCATTCCTCAAAGTAATTTGTTGTCACCTTAATAGCCAAGTTTTGTACCTCATATACTTGAAATGTAGGCTATACAGCCGTTATAGATGGTTTTGGAAAAGAGGGCTTCACCAGAAGTACTTGGAATATACGGAAGGTGACGAGGAATAAGGTAATTAGACAAAGGAAAGGACCTAGACCACTAGCTTGTATACACTATACACTATACACTATACAAGGCGTGCTATGCTTTGCTGTGTCGACCCTGTGACGCCAGCGCGCCCTGGTGGGTGGTGCGCCAATCTCCCGTCCGGTCCGCACCCAGTCAGTCCATGCGCGTCATCACAGATAACCACATGTACACAGATAGCCGCGCGCCCACGCCATTACGCGGTTGGCTCAATTGTCGTTAAATAATCAATTAAATTATTTTAATCGAGTGTTTTACCTATTTATTTTAATAAAATTAAGTGAACTATGACTCAGTTGAAGAAACGAAGTGTAGTGGGCTAGGTCTCAATTCTCTAAGCTGCACTTCAAAGTAAGTGTTTAAGAATATATTTCTAATATATAACGCTGGTATTTGTTGACTAAGTCCATTTTAACTACCATAAAACTTAATTCTATAGATTTTATTTTTTTTTAAAGTTTCATTTTCCAACGAAACCATATTTAAGTTAAACTGAATTTGAATAAATATAATTTGAAAGATATTCTGTTTACACACAGTAACTCCTTATTCAGACAATACAAATTTGAATAACTATACTATGTCCTTAAAATTACTTGCACAATCATTTTGGTAACCCATAAATTTTTTTTAAATTTTGGATAACCTTAAAAGCAACATAATTTGTTCAATAATATTAAAATGATCCAGCTAAAGTAATTATAAGCACAGCTATTTCATTGTATGGATTAGCATGTGAGTTCAAGAAACAATCGTAAGACATTAAGAATCATAATTGAAAGTTTATAAGTTAAGAATAAAGAGACAACATCTGTTATCGGAAAATATGTAAACGTTATTTTTGTATTTTATAAGTGTTTTAATTTAATGACAGTGTATTAATTATATCTAACTGATTTTAATCATAATATTTGTATCCATACAAATATGATTTTTATTATTTAGTTTAGTAATCATAAAAGTATTTATCATGAGCAGAGACAATGTTGGTGGATATATGTTCAACACTTACTTAGAAACTAAGGTTTATATCGTTAGCCGTTACAGTTTTATGGTGTACCTTATGAAATTTTAAATATAATTAAAACAATTAGTATTTTTTTGAATCTATAATATATTTTACCTGGATGTGAAGTCATTCTAAAAGAACTCACGGAACGTAGTGTGGTTTGTCGGCAGCCATCTTTCGCAGTCTCGCAGTGTTCGCCATGTATCTCCCCAAAACATTTTTTTAACACTTTTTATTATATTTCATATTAATTATACTAACAATCAAGTGGCAACACTAAAAATAAATCCGCACAATATATACATGATTAATATCAATACTTTACCCACCTCCTTATTTCACTACTTCGCCATTTATTATTTAGGTTAGTTGTAGAACCTTAAAATGATGCCATGTAAAGCTATAAGAACGTAGCTTTTTCTTTAGGATCAAAGTAATATTATATTTTCTTTATTTGTTGATTGTAAATATGACAATGAATAAGAACATACAGCTGTTGTCAGTTTCAACATTGTGCCAAAAAAGATGTAACATATTTAGCTTGAGCAGATTTTGGGATGGTCATATAACACCTTAGGATTGAAATATAAATCTGATTGTAATTCAAAGTAAAAATAAAACTATCTGTTTTAGAACGTAAGATCAACATTTTTTGAGTTGGTTTTACAAGTATTCACGTGACCTAGCTTTCGTCAATATTAAAAATAAAATGAAGGATAAATAGATCGGCCCTTCTCAACACGTCGCCCTGGTGGCGAGATATACAAGGCTGTATGCTGCAGAGTTGTGTGCCACTTCCGACATAAATCTCCTTAACCAGACGACCAGCAGCGCCCTTATAACACTTCCTAAATATGTAGGTCTACCAACGCCTCGCGGAATACATTTTTAATAATAAGGAGTTTCTTTGAAAAAAGTCTTGAATGGAAAATTTTAGATGGATTACGTAAAAGTAAATTAAATATTAAATCTTAAAAATGAGTACAATTTATTAATAAATTCAGATTTAAAAAAACGGAAACATTTTAACGTTCTCAAAACATATTTGGTTACTTGATGTTGGCAATATACCATTTGAGTAGTGCATCTGAATAATATTATTTCACCCATATAGAATAATAAATAAGTGATTCCTTTAATGGACAAGAGCACAATTAATTAATGCCATTGCTAAGTGAAACTGTTCAGACAGTGTTTGAAAAAACGCTTCAAAACAAATGATATTTTATGCTAATAGACATTAAACCAGTATTTTATATTAGTTATATTGTAGTAAATATATGAATATTTACTAACGATATATTAAATTTTTAATATGAATTTAATTTCAATATCACATACATTCTCGTTTTATAGTGTATATTAAAAGAGTATAAATCTCTGAAATATATAGCTTATATTAGTTTTCAATTTCATCAATTCTGAAATAATATAGATGAGAACAAATAAAATTCTTATTTTCTAAAAGTTTTAGACATTTTTTAGATATCAAAACTGACAAGAAAATGTCAAGTGATAAAAAATGTTGATTGATGTTGCTATAAATTTGGTTCTAGTAAAATGAAATTAAAACACAATTTAATTATGATTGTGACTGAGTGATATCCTCTACATAGTATTTTGCATACATCATAATCATCGTACACCATTACGTACATGATATTTGATACGTACCTTTGATGACGTTGTATCAAGGGTATACCGAGACAATCTTAATATTTTTTATTTATTTGACAAGGTAATTACAACATTCTGGTTTAGTTTAAAAAATTTCACCGAAAATAGTTTAATAATACAATCCTGACTTTAGATATGTGAATGTAATTTGTGTTAGTTGAAATAAAATAAAGTTTTGACTAAAAATCAGAACACAAAAATAAACAATTAATCCCTCGTGCACACGGGTTAACAAAAAGGGACTCGAATAACAGAGAGGTGGAGGTGGTATTTTCACCGGTTTACACCGACCCACTGACAGACGAGAAAAACAAAATGTTTTCTCTCTTGCTATCATCAATTGCAGATGTTTTGTTTACAGCCGATTTTCTTCCCACATCACACATTTTCACACGGAGCCAAGTTCATTACGCTTTACAGATAAATGGATTAATAAACCAAAGGGTCCATCTTAGTACAATAGTGTAAAGACTTATCATGGCTAAATAGTAAACAATACTGAAATTCGTGAAATGTCTAATATGATTTCACAACAATATTTTATCGTCTGAATGGTAATAATATTGCTACTTAGATATTTTTAAACGTGACACTATGTTGTTAATGTATGTAGAACCAAGCCAAATAAACTGTACCAGTGGACTGAAACATTCTTTCTTCCTTAAGTCAATTTAAACCACACTCTTTAATAATATCAACATTTCCTTTAACGTTTATCTAAGTATTTTTTAATAATTATCATTTTAATGCTTTTTATACATACTCATCCAATTTTTTAAAAATAACAACAAGAGAAACAAAATTAAACTGTTTGTTAGGGAACAACCCCCCATCGTAATACAAGGGTTTTTTGAGTGAATTTGTTGGGTGATGTGACCTTACGCTGCATACCAAGTTTCATGGAAAACGGTTGATATATAAGGAAGAAATTGTTTTTTTTAATATTCACCTCAAGAATAACGTTGTGCGTTCTCAGACAATGTACTGAGCTCACGGACATTCAATTTGACTTTTCTGTGGACCGTTAGTCGTAGACTAATGATTCAAAATACTGTACAATTTTTTTAGTTTTTAAGCTGGTTTATTGGTGGTAGTCAAATTAAACTTAAACTTTTTTAGCGGAAAAATTATATTTAGACATATAAAAGCCCATTACTTTTAAAAACCAATGTATTGAGAAAAGCAAATGATGTCATTTGATTTATGTCACAAAGGACTATAATCCATATAATTAATCGAAATCGTTAGATCCGTTTTACAGAAATCTTCAATTTACGTGTTTTTTGGGAGGGGGTTTAGGGGTAAAATAGCCTTAAAAATCAACCTAATAAATAAGAAAAACGTCCCGATGTATGGGTTATTACCTAAATGACAATCGGACCAATAGCCTCGTCTCTAGGTTTCAATACATCCCCTCACACACACGCATCCAGACATTACTAAGCAACCCCTTTTTCTATTCAGGGGGTACTAATATCTAATCTTCCGCACATCCTCACATGCATACATACACAGACACACGGACAGACATCACTCTACCACAACTTTTTTGATTGCGGGCACTATAATGGATATATCCAACAGAAACTCAAATTCGAAAATGCTGACGAAAACAATACTTTCTCTTTATACTATCGTATAGGGGGTGAAAGTAAAAATAATACTAAAAATTTATATAAAAAAAGTATACACATTTTTTTACTTAACACTTAAACAAATTCCTTTTAAGATTTTAAGACATTTCATAAAGATACATAAATTAATACACTATTTACCTAATTACATCACAAACCTTACCACTGTTACCGACTGATACCGACAGATAAAACATGACCTATCGGATCTAGGAGCTACAGAAAATACGTCTCGCTCTTATCGAATAAATATCACAACAATATATTTTATTTATATCATTGAGAACCAGTTTGTTTATTCCTTATATTTAATATTGTTTTGAATACTTCTATAGTTTACGTTTAGTACAAGGTACGAACGATTTTCTCACCAATCTGAAGTGGAATAATTTTACTTGGGTTTTAGGGTAGTAGTTATTTGCCTCTTTTTGATGAAGATATTTTCATGTATGGTTTCCATCAGTCTTCCTAGGTGATAGAGCTTTCTGCTTAACGTTTATTTGGCACATATGCCTGCAATTTATTTATTTACATAGTAAAAATTAAAGTAAAGTCCATAGAACGCATGAAATCGTAAAAAAATGTATTTAGCAAAACGTTGACTCGATTTGATGTCAAGATTAGCCAAGTTACATCTCTTGTAAAATCTCTCTAAACGACAATGCCATGAAATGACAACTCTAAACACATTTTAGCCTACTTAAATTATTATTTTGGACATTTTAAATGACAATGAGTTAAGTTTCACAATCTAAGATCCCAACCAGTCTCTTAGTTCCTTTTTCGCTGAATCTAAGTACATATGAAGATTCGTCTAGGATTAGCAAGGACTAAACAGGCGCAATGCAGAAAAAGGTTTAAAGAGAAAAAAAAATATCAAGCAGTTTCTCAAGTGGTTTCTCATGGTAGCTTTGATTTTTGATAGATTTTTGTTCAATCAAAAAAGTATAAAAATATTACTAGACAAAAAAGAAATATAACATCACATTACAATGGAAGCTAAAGTAAGTCAATAGGGTGATTGGAAATTGGCGTGACAAACTCTTTCTAGGTAAACTAAGTAATAAGTACAGTTAATATCTACAATTATTTTAGTTTTACCTCACGCATTCTCTTAGCTGTGATGTTTTAACATTTCTATAAAAAAACTGAAATAGCTATGGGAAAAGCTAATATTACCCTATTTGTCTTTTGTTTTATGGTAATTTTTACGGATTTTTCCAAAAACCTGATAAATATTTATCCAATTCAGGAAGTTATGTCGATAGAAACTTTTAACAATAGTGGTTTTTAATTACAAAACTTTTTCATAACATAAATATAAAGTTGGATTTTTTTGGTTATCTATATAAATAAAATTAGAGTTTTGTCTGTACATTGCTCAAAATTATTCATATTTAGCTATTCTTACTTTTCGTGCGTTAGAGAAGCCGAAACCGGTCTTATCTCAATTTTTGTCTGTTTGTCAGTTTGTCTGTGACGCTCCAGGGGGCATTTTACGCTGTTTTCTTCGAAAAAAAAACGCGAGAGCTGATTACAATGAAACCTATTTCATGTATTCCCTACATTCCAGAGAAGGTTTATACGCGATATTACTCGCATTTTGATCCAGTTTTTAATGAATAACCTACTACTAATAATCAGCTGTCTTTGTAGTTTGACGATTTAATAGAAATAAAAACAAACAGCTGTCAAATCAATATTAGTTAGTTTATATTGGTCATTGATTTTAAATCCATTTCGAAATCATACTATATCAAAAAGTTATTTTAACGTATAACTAATTATAATAGTTGTATAAATGTTCTAATATATTTAATTGTAAAGTAATGCTAAATAATAAAGCTGGGTATTGATTTATTTTCTTTTTATCGATTTGTTTAGTTTTACATTTTGGCATGGTAATCTCTCTTCTTTAAACTGAATCCTACAACCCGTACAAAGGACTTACTGCTAGTCAAAGTATAAAATACATTAAAGCTGAAGCTCGATAATTCCCATCACAAAACCACAAATAAAATGTATTTAAGAACATTCAATTAATGGTAACTACATGATAGGAACTGGACTAATAAACTACATATCATTGAGACCTGTGCCATTTAAGGTATATTAGTTATGTTATCTATCAGACAAGGTGTAAACCTACTACCTTTTGTGATGATTGCGGTATTTCTGAATCAGTTAGATTATCTTATCATTTAGGTTCTACTTAAAGGTAAATGGTCCAAATAGCGTAATTTATGATTTACTTCAATATATTAAAAATAATTTAGGTAAAAACTATGGGAGATGTTGAAAGGATTATTAATCGAATTTAGTTTATTGTCTTCATTTCCTACTAGTTTTTAAACATCTTTTCACTTGTAGTATTATTTCCATAAACATTTACCAAAGCAAAATACAATATGCTTATATCAAATCAAAGCCTAGATAATGGGCAAGCTTTATAACTTATTTTATATATTTTTCAACTAAAACTAATTTATTTTCTTTAAACACACACTGGTTTTATTTGAAACGCTATTATTGCTTCAAAATAGCTGGTATATACATAATAGTACCTGATCAAGATAAACATTTTACTAACTTGCAGACAACCACATGAAAATTACAATCAAACAAAATAAAAATGTTTATATTTACTTCCGTGTGGTACATATCCATACATATCCAAGACATATCCATGTCAAAATGGAGAAACGTTCGCATTTGCATAACTACTTCTGTTTTTTTAAAGTAAGAAAATCAAAGGTAAAAGACCACGTGGGAAAAACAAAAGTAATTGAGGATATGAACTTGACTTATTACATACTTTGCATGAAAAAAACTTTGTCATTGCAACTAATCTACCTGTATAATATATATTAATCTAATTATCACTTAACTTAGATATTGATGTCCCTAGAGTGAGTGGGTATCAGCTAATCAGCAGACCTCACCATGTTGTAGCATACGATATGTCTATGTTGTGGGTTCTATATATAAATGTAAATACATCACTCCTATTTTTAACATATCAAGTAACTATGTTAAATTATTACTATATACATTGGACTTAATAAAAGTATAAATAAAGAGTTTTAATAAAAACGTATACTGTATGTTTTCTATTAAACACTGTAAAGAGTAATTTCGTGCATGGCAGGTCCAGTATGCAATTTCCTTTTCTAATCTTGCAAGCGTCCCACCTTGCATCAAATTGGCAGAACACATCGAGACCTCTCTTTAAACATCATACAGAACGAGGCCCTATAGGACTTCCTTAATTTTGATAAAGCTATATTACTTAATATTTGCAACGAACGACAAATTACTTTTTGCTGTAACTCCACAGTCTACACCAATAAAACATTTGTTATATTTTAATTTATTTATCAACAAGTATCTGATTTAGAACTAGGCGTTGATAAAGACGGTTTTGGTGGAAAAATCTGAATGCGTATAAAACAAAGTTTTATTATTTTCACAAATAAAATGACTGATTGTACATTAAAACTGGCTTTATAAACTAAACTGTAATTCGATTTTTATTATCAATATTAGATTCAATATTGTCCCGATATTATTTCAGTACAGATCAGTATTATTTTATACTATACACTGTGAGCTCATAAACATGTTTCACAATCATTAAAAGTTTAAAGATAATGAAAAAATCACTGGATGTATTCAGTACATACCGACACTAATGAAAGCAATTTTCTGTTGAGCCTCTTGTTACTATGGCAATACAGAAGTTAATTTGACTAAGTTATTAATAGTATTGGCTTCCATTTCATTTCAATTTCAAGTATTAGGAATTCATTATTTTATAAACTCGTAAAAATACAAAATGATATAACGAGAAACTATATAAAATGTATTTGAATAAAAGCAACATTTTAATTTGTATTACAAAACCGGAAAAGTATAATTAAATATATTTCTCCGAATAATAATGAAAATTGGCAATAATTTAACTTCTTGGTCTAATTTACTTGGAACCAAAGATTATAATTTACCTACCTTGAGTAACATCAAGGTAAAATAGTAGTAAAAAATGTTTGATCACATGTACAGTTTGGTCCTGTACGTCGTGTTAATGTGAGCATGTTTGCAGGATGACGGATGGTCCCCAGCTGATGTTCTATCTACAATGCGGTATAAGCCTAGTCCTGTGCAACTCTGATCACATGTATATGCACGGGGCCTGTACGTCATGTTAATGTGAGCATGTTTGCAGGATGACAGGTGGTCCCCAGCTGATGTTCTATCTACAATGTGGTATAAGCCTAGTCCTGTGCAACTCTGATCACATGTATATGCACGGGGCCTGTACGTCATGTTAATGTGAGCATGTTTACAGGATGACAGGTGGTCCCCAGCTGATGCCCTATCTACACTTCGGCATAAGCCTAGTCCTGTGCAACTCTGATCACATGTATATGCACGGGGCCTGTACGTCATGTTAATGTGAGCATGTTTGCAGGATGACAGGTGGTCCCCAGCTGATGTTCTATCTACACTTCGGCATAAGCCTAGTCCTGTGCAACTCTGATCACATGTATATGCACGGGGCCTGTACGTCATGTTAATGTGAGCATGTTTGCAGGATGACGGATGGTCCCCAGCTGATGTTCTATCTACACTTCGGCATAAGCCTAGTCCTGTGCAACTCTGATCACATGTATATGCACGGGGCCTGTACGTCATGTTAATGTGAGCATGTTTGCAGGATGACGGGTGGTCCCCAGCTGATGTTCTATCTACACTGCGGCATAAGCCTAGTCCTGTGCAACTCTGATCACATGTATATGCACGGGGCCTGTACGTTATGTTAATGTGAGCATGTTTACAGGATGACGGATGGTCCCCAGCTGATGTTCTATCTACACTGCGGCATAAGCCTAGTCCTGTGCAGCTCTGATCACATGTATATGCACGGGGCCTGTACGTCATGTTAATGTGAGCATGTTTGCAGGATGACGGATGGTCCCCAGCTGATGTTCTATCTACACTTCGGCATAAGCCTAGTCCTGTGCAACTCTGATCACATGTATATGCACGGGGCCTGTACGTCATGTTAATGTGAGCATGTTTACAGGATGACGGATGGTCCCCAGCTGATGTTCTATCTACACTGCGGCATAAGCCTAGTCCTGTGCAACTCTGATCACATGTATATGCACGGGGCCTGTACGTCATGTTAATGTGAGCATGTTTGCAGGATGACAGGTGGTCCCCAGCTGATGTTCTATCTACACTTCGGCATAAGCCTAGTCCTGTGCAACTCTGATCACATGTATATGCACGGGGCCTGTACGTCATGTTAATGTGAGCATGTTTGCAGGATGACGGGTGGTCCCCAGCTGATGCCCTATCTACACTTCGGCATAAGCCTAGTCCTGTGCAACTCTGATCACATGTATATGCACGGGGCCTGTACGTCATGTTAATGTGAGCATGTTTGCAGGATGACAGGTGGTCCCCAGCTGATGCTCTATCTACACTTCGGCATAAGCCTAGTCCTGTGCAACTCTGATCACATGTATATGCACGGAGCCTGTACATCATGTTAATGTGAGCATGTTTGCAGGATGACAAGTGGTCCCCAGCTGATGTTCTATCTACACTGCGGCATAAGCCTAGTCCTGTGCAACCCTGATCACATGTATATGAACGGGGCCTGTACGTCATGTTGCTAAATTATATCTATGCATGGATCCTATACATCGTGCTAATGTAAGCATGTTTGCAGGATGACAGGTGGTCTCCAGCTGATGTTCTATCTACAAGGCGGTATAAGCCTAGTCCTGTGCACCTCTGAGCACATGTCAATGCACAGATCCTGTACGTCTTAATAATTTGAGCATGTTTGCAGGGTGTTGGGTGCTCCCCAGCTGATGTTTTACCTCTACTGCGGCATAAGCCTAGTCCTGTGCAACCCTGATCACATGTATATGAACGGGGCCTGTACATCATGTTAATGTAAGCATGTTTTCAGGATGTCGGGTGGTCCCCAGCTGATGTTTTACCTCTACTGCGGAAGCTTTTCCCGTGCAAGTTTGATCACATATCTATGCATGGATCCTATACGTCGTGTTAATGTAAGCATGTTTGCAGGATGACGGGTGGACCCCAACTGATGCTCTATCTACACTGCGGCATAAGCCTTGTCCTTTGCTTTTCCGCTCACATGTCAATGCACGGTGAGTTTAGCATGTCTCTTTTGATACTCCTTTTTCTCCGCTAATATATGTGGTTAGAATGCGGATAGATATGCGGTAACATTTTTTGTTTAGTTTTAGAACCAACCTAATACTGTACGTCCATTTTATTGAGAGGCTAGTTAATATCCTTAATGTATAACTATTAACTAATAATGTACGTACATTATTACAGATCCATTAGTGAAAGTGATATTACGTTCAACGATTGTTATAATGTATTCTGGGTGCTATTTAGTCTTATTATATAAATACTATGCGAGTATCGTCTTGTTAATATCCTTTACCTCTCAATATGTTTTCTAACAATAATAAACGGTATCAGTGGACTGACACATACTTTCTCCCTTAAGTCAATTTAAAAAAGTAAATCTGTAATAAAACTATCATATTCTTCAAAGTTTATCTAAATATTATTTAATAATTTATTGTTTCAAAAATAATCATCCCATTTCTGAAAATAAAAAGAAGAGAGACAAAGTTAAATTAATTGTTCGAATTGTATGGGGGGGAAACATCCCCCCCCGATAATACAAAGCTTTTTTGAGTTGGTTCTGTTGGGAGATTTGACCTTACGTTTCATACCAAGTTTCATGGAAAACGGTTGGAAAATAAGAAAGAAATTTTTTTTAATATTCTCCGTAAGAATAACATTGGCGCTTTCAGACAACGTACTGCGTTTAGCATGGACAGTAAATTTAACTTTTTCCTGGAACCGTTGGTCGTAGACAAATAATTCAAATTACTAATTTGTTTAGTTTTTTAATCTGGTTTCAATAGTGCCAGTCAAATTATACTTTACCTTTATCGTTTTCACTGAAAATTAAAAAATTTGATTTTTCTGACATGTAAAAGCCCATAACTTTTTAACCGTCATATTTAGAGACATGCGAGTGGTGTCAGATTTTTAGTACTCTCTGCACTATAAACTATAAAATTGTAATCAAAATCGTTAGAGCCGTTTTTGAGAAATTTGGATTTTTCACGTTTTTTTAAGGGTTTTTAGGGGTAAACTACCCTCAAAAATCAAAAATTCAAAAAAATGAAAAAAATGCCTGAGATACCGGGAATATATGCATACATGCCAAATTTCATCTAAATCGGACCAACGGTGTAGGCTGTGGCACTGTACACATCCAGACACACATACACAGACACACAGACACACGGACGGACAGACATCACGCCCAAACCCACTTTTTTGGATTCAGGGGACCCCAAAACGGATATATCCACCCTCAACTCAAATTCGAAAATTTTGACGAAAACAATACTTTCTCCATATACTACGTATAAGGGGAGAAAGTAAAAGAGTGTTTGTTTACTAATCAAATTATGAGCCTGGGAAATGAAGAGTGCGATGGAATAGTAACGTCTTCCTGTAGAATATTGTATAACCCTTTAATTAAAGGGATTTAAAAGGATGGGAAAAGTAAATTGTGGATGGGATAGCTACTGTATTAAGAAATACGTCTAAAACCTCTAAACCAATACAGATACGTGTCTGGGCTAAATTCAATTCTAAGAGGATCCACGAATTAGCCTAAATGAATTCCCTTCTTCCAATGATTATGGATTATGGGATCAGACAATGTATGGATTAACTCCAGGGATTCCTAGATTTTTTTGTGATTACTTGTGATACTTTAAAACTCTTTTCTTGAGCACCTTAGAGAACGCTTAGTTAGCAGTCTTCCACATCGGTGCAGCTATCAGGTGGACAATAATAAGATTCACTTAGCAACTTGAATGATACCGATTCTCAGTTTTGACCAGGAGACAAGCCATGTTGAACAACATCATCAATTATATTTGAAATAATGTATTAATTATATAACACATGCCAAATTTACATACCTTCATTTATTTGACTACAAATTGTTCTTCTTCAGTTCCAGGGAAGGTAGAATTTGACGAGGAGGAGGAGGGCAACGGCACGTCCTTGTTCGACCTGTTGAAGGGCAGCCCGCTACATGAGGTCAGCGGCTATTGGGTCTTCAATGAGTCGGACATCTCCAAATACGAGGATGTCGACTTGCACAAGCTGTTCCGTCAGTATCAGTAGTTTGTCATATCCTAGCAAACATGTTCAGATAAATCTTGTATATGTAAAAGAACAATTCCGAGAAAATTTTGATAGTTTTATGTTTTAAAACCTGCATTAACAACTCAACAAATGGATTTGTGGCCAGTTATGAGTCTATTTTCTGTTCCTTAGACAAGACTGTTAATTAATAGCCCAACAGCCGATAGCAACTAAGGGACCTACAGTTTAACGTGGATTCCGAACCACGGCTAGTTATCAAGTATGGGTCACTATAATAGTTTAGTGACCCATACTTTTCAATTTTCCTTGAAAAAAATTAAAGTTGTTATAGTTTCAAATGCAATAACAAACATACTTACTTTAAAACCAGGTAATAGTGAAAATAACGAACAAAGTTACTCAACGATATAAAAATAGATATAAAATATTCAGATCGTTGTACTAGAAAAGTATTTTCTTATGTGCAATGTACAGTACAGAAAAACTGTTTGATGAAATTTTAAGTATAGTGTGTGCTAGTAACAAGGCTTTTCCTGGATTTCTCAACGTGAATGAGGTTTTTCGTAAAGTTGTATTTACTTAATTAATTGTGTTTGTATGGTAGTGGTTAATAAACCTTTATCTTATGTCACGTTTTTAAAAGAATAATATTGTTCAAATATATTTACACATTTCCGTCCACATTCTCAGATTAACAAATTTTAAGTATCACCGGTCATATTTTTCATGTGTCTCTTTTTTTAGCATTAGTTTAACATACTTAGTGTGACATTATTTTTCCACGAAACCTTGAGAGTATGAACTTTCTATTGAACTAAGAGTAATAAAAATATTAGCAGCCATCCCCACTATACGTTATATTCCCAAGCAAGATGAACTTTAGAGGTAGATTTGTTGGCACATGTGGCTGTTAGCGAACGTTAGTCATTTTTGTCAATTGCTCTCGACTCCCAAAGTTATGAAAATAAGGATGATCAAATCTGTCAGATATTTTGATTAATAATTATGGCTGAAAATTGTGTGGTGTAATAAGTGTAATTTAATTTATTGAAAGTTCAACAAATTTATCATCATCATCAACATAAGGGACGGGACTGAGTCCTAAAGTAATAATAAGTGACGTCAACCATAATAGGCTTATAGGGAAAAATGTGACTTTTGTGGTTGGAAGTAAAATCTATACGGATAAATTAAACTGACTCACTGACTTCATAGATCGGAAGACCTTGGCTCATCTAGACCGCAACACTATCCCTTCACAGGCCGCATGTCTCATCCACGAGGTGTCCCAAGATTGTTCCCATGCACGATAGACACTTAGACAGACGACATCGGTGTCCTGTCTGATAGGGCTTAGGAAATGTTTTTTACTTGTTTAGATGTGATTCAATTTAGCTTATAGAATCAGGAGGAGAACCTCCACCCTAGAATGGTAAGTGACATAAAGGAGCTGGGAGGCAGCTACATTTACTATGCCGTCAGCAGCTTCGCTTTCTTTAATTCTGGAATGTTCTGGTACTCAACACAGGGTAACGGTTGCACCTATCCAAACAGGAAAAAGCAATAAAGCAGCTCCGAATGGTTTTGAGTGATCTTTGCCTGATTATTTGAAAGTTTGATTATAGTCAGACCTTCAAGCCTTCTCCTCTGGCGTTCCTGAGTGCATTTTACAATTGTGTTGACTTTAGCTCGAAAAAGACACTTGGATACAAATCCATGAGAATCTCTAGACTGGGTTTTCCCTGCAGTTCATAGATACCTGCGCCAGTAACCATCCTTAGCTTGGAACCTTCAGTGAAACAATTCTGGTCCTCAGGAGGAAGCGGGAAACCCTTAAAATTTCAGCCCTTTGGGATATACATATATATATATATATATATATATATATATATATATATATACAATAACTTACCGAAGGAAGAACCTCCACCTCTCTGGTGATTCTGAAGTGTCTATGAGGCTCAAATCGTAACAATCCTGAGATTACCACATTATTGAAGTCTTTAAGCTTTTCTCCTCGGCAAGGTATTGACGTTAATGTCAAACGGAAGAAAGTCTAGAATGCAGAAAATGAATGACCTTGTGCTACTGGTCTATGTACCTGTGATTAAAAATTACCTGATCATTTGGGGTTTGGCTTTCTAAACGCCGACAATTTCTTCGCAGCCTCACTGGGATCAACAGCGGTACCTAGCTAATAGTAATGTTCTAGCTAATAATTTGAATAAAGTATTTAATTGATATTACTACTTAAGACATAATTCCTATTTCAACATGTTTTTAGAGTTATATACAGTAGTTTAGCTTTATTCAGTGCTACACAAATTCAATCACCCTTTACCTATTATGATCTAGCATTATCACCTGTAAACAAAAATACACAAAATGATTGTGGGTAAAAAGTTATGAATAAAGTAATTTTAATAATTTAAAACATAAAATAATAGACAAACTAAAGTCGTTTGGGAATCGAATTAATTACTATGGTGACAGTGTCAGATGTTTTGGGATTTAAACTACATTTATAAAAGATTTGTTGAATTTATAGCGAATATTTGCTGCACACATTTTAAATAAAATAAAAACCCTCCCATTAATTTAATTAAGGAACCGAATTATTTGGGTTTAAGTTAATTACAGAGCTTACAAATTATCTCTTGTCATAATTTTGATTGTAAAAATACCTGATTCTAATTACTTGTAATACCGTATTTTGATCGATCCCAAATAAAATATCATAAGGCATAATATCAAAAGCATAATACACAAATATCATAGGTGGCATTAACTAAAATCCATACATTCATTTTTCTTTCCCATCCGATTGAGTGTTATTATGGCTAAGAGGACTTAATTTATATTCAATAACATTGATACTATTTGATACAATAAACAGTTTTGCGGTGATGTAATATCCTATTTTCCTTATAAACTAATTGATTTATTTCCTTTATTTGGCAATATATTATTTTATAAAATATGTAGCAAATAAAAAGACTGAAAGCTATAAATAAAAGATTAATAATTTTAAATATTTGTTATCTAAATATTTTCAATTAAATTAGCACATAAAACAGACATAGTTTTATGAATGGTCTAAAACGTGTTACTCGTGTTTTTTTACATTTTATTTTACGTAGGAGGAATTCTAATGCATTAACCCATGGGTACAGTGTGAGACTCTCACCCACGAAACCCCCTACGGGCCGCCGGACATCAGGCTGGAACCCTTATTAGATGACTTTATGCATGGGCCGCGTGTCTTGCGAACTAACGGAACACGAACCTAACTTCAGGAAAACCTAGATGTCACCCAAGCATCCCTCCTCTCCCTTGGAACCAGATGAACGTAGGAGACAGCTGCCCCCTCCCCACTCATCCTCGCCTCGAAGCATTACCTCTACAATAGTATCTGCAGTTATAAATTCCACTGCAGAGGCAATCTGCCACCTTTCTTCTATAAAACACACACACACACACACGCAGAAGGTGTGAAGACATTATCCCTCTCTAGGCAGAACGAACATCGGGGTGTCTCCAACTTCCCCATCCGATGAAGGAATTTTCAGAAGTAGCTATGAACCGCCAAAAGCTGACACATGTAAAAGTCAATCTCCCCGTTGCCACGAGCCAACCAAGTGTTCAGGTCTCGGATGAATTAAATTAAAATACGCAGTGTCTAGAACATTTCTCGATTCAAAACTATAAATTCAACAGATTTTACTGAAATCGTATCGTCAAACGTGAATGTTGACAGTATGATTAAACACACTTACAAATGTAAATTAAAACCACCTTGTTGATGCAACCCTCTATACCCATTTCATTTGTTATCTCGGTCAATATTTCTGTTAGTTTAACATTCATTGGCCGTGGTAAATAAACTTTTAATGACTTATGCATATTCCAATTTGGCCAAATAAATACGTATAAATAAATAGATGAATAAAAATGTCTATCTCAAGCGTCTTTCAATTAAAATTGATTTTTAGAGTTACTCAAGTCAAAAATACAGAAATTCAATTACAATAAATACATACACAAAGGTGAAAACTAACAATATGAACACAATTTACTATTACCTATTTACATCAACCTCTGTTTTAACTTGATCTTGAATGCAAGGACCCCAAGCTGTTCTAGGGCCAAGAGATTGTCGTTGAAATAGAATGTCGTAGATCTTGGGAGAAAAATAGGAGAACCCTCTCCTCCCCACCTCCAGTGGCACTTTTGGATTATGGAGCAGTGCGTTGTGCCGGGTCTCACGCTTGGCCATCTCCAGACGAGGTACAAGCCTCTCCCTCAAGTATTGGGGTTCTTGCTGAACCAAGACCTGGCGGATGAGGTTTCACGTCTGCAACCTGCACACGGCATCCACCGGCACCAGCCCCGCGGCGTCCCGGAAAGGGGATATTCGCTGTCGTCTACGGATGCCGTACACGAAGCGCAAGTCTGTGTTTCTGCAGTTTTTTCAGCCGGAAAATTTCGTCCTTGGTAATGCCGTTACCGTATACAGGAAGACAGTAGCCTACCTAATCATCGACAACACGAGTGACAGCGCCGGCTGCAGCTTCGCTGCTTCTAGTAGGATGTTACTGTAACGGTACAGACCTCGCAACCTTCCCAACGCCATCTGGGAAACACGAGTGATATGGTCAGAAAAGGTGGGGCCACTAACAGGTACCTCGCCCAAAGTATTGACAGAGTCACTCATCATCAAATTTTTGCCTGCAAATTTAACGTGCATGTCTCGGTTTGCCATTGTCTGCAATGCAGTGGACGTAGCAATGTGGAGAACCATGCATTTTTCAGCGTTCAACTTGAGGCCATGTTTGTGATACCACTCACTCACTCTCACCAGAACAGAGTTTTCTCCTGCAAAAGCTTGATTGACAGTTTCAATAGCATAAGAGAAGTGAAATTGACAGTTATCGGCAGATGAGTGAATACTACCGTGTCTCCCGCAACTGGAGAGATCTGTACCCACTCTTGTCATATGTCTTTCCTCGAAGTAAGATCTGAACCAAGCGATCGCAACATCATCAAAACCAAAATGTTTCAGTTTCGCAAGGAGCAAAGTATGGCTTATGGAATGGAAGGCCTAACAATAAAACAAGTAATATCAATAGAACTACACCTGCCTGTGTCCCTTGCCCCTAAAAGTCTGCAAATATATTCACCAGTGAAATACAGGTGCTGTGGTTCTGAACCCTGACTGAAATTTGGGTAGCAGATTTTCTATATATCGAAATTAATCTGTCGAATTACTAATACCTCAAATACTTTGAACATAGCTGGAAAAACTGATATTGGCCTTAATTCACTGAGATTCAAAGGATAATAACTATGTAATAAATAATAAAATTAATAATAAGCTATGAAAACTATTCCTATGAAAATTATTCCTATATTTATTTATGCATGTTATGTTGTCATTTATAATGGTATAAAAGCCCATCAATAACTTATATTTAAACTTTAAAGTAGTACGATGCATGTAATAATTAATTTAAGTATCCTCTCAAATAGCTTTTAGCTAGAGAGGACAAATAAGCCCCTGCATGTAAAATACCCCCGTCGCAGCAGACCTGCGTACTCAGAGAATTTCCAAATCAATAACATATTAATAATAATATATGACTAGTTTGATCATTATCAGTCAATAAATATGAGTATTATTTGCCTACTCTCCAGAGATTAACATGGGAAAGAGTATGCAGGTTTGCTGCTGTGAGGAACGCTGAAAGTAGGTGTTTCTAGCGTAAACAATTAATTTTTTGAGCATTCATATCAACTTTCATCAACATCTGTCCACAAATAAAGGAGTTTGCCTATTCACTATATGATTAATATGGGAAAAGAGTATACAGGTTTGCTGCCATGATAAACACATAAATTATGATTTTTAAGCATAAATGGATAGACCTCAACCATATGAAGCTAAATATCAAGTTTTATCCAAAAATATTGATTAATATGGTAAATATTAATTTTTCCCTGTCCTCCATAAGATTAACATTGGAGCCCCACAATACAACATACTGTGTTTAGATTTTTTAATATCTCGGTAACCGTTGGAGATAGAGAAAAACTTTAAGGAACTTAATTGTGTAGTGTTTTAGGCTGATTCCAATGATGAAATATAAAATTTGAAATTTTTAAAAATTACATGTGAAAAACGCAAAAAATCCCATTTTGGGGTAGAAAACCCCCCCAAACTACCCGTTAAAATTGACCGATATGTCTGGTTTACGAACTCGTCCGAGCATTTGTAGGAATACACGTCTCTACCAAATTTGGTCTCGATCGGACCATTTTTACGAGAGTTATCGTGTTCACAGACACATATATATATATACATATATACATATATATATATATATATATATATATATATATATATATATATATAAATTTTAACGACTATTGTTTTTGGACTCTGGGCACCTAAAGAAGAAAAAATAACATGGTCCCGGGCTAAAGTCTCGCCATGAGACCTACGGTAATAGCTTCTTCCCTATGGGAAATTCGCTAAAACATATTGCGCATGCGAGAAAATAAATTTGAATTTGAATTTGAAAAAAAACTGAATAAAGATTTCAGAATAAAATTCAAATTAATTCGCAAAATATACTAATACATCTACACTGACATGTTTAGAAATTAATTAGTGTAATTGAAATGAAATTTATCATTGTGGTTGGATTACGAAATCTTTGAAAATTGTTGAAAAACAGGTTAACATATTATTTGGGTTTCAAAGACTAAAATTTGCATGTTTTAACAGGTAAAAAAATGTCCTATAATTATAGTTCTCCTGATACCCAATTAAATTAAGGACAGCAAGAAAAGGGATGTAACAGCTTTGTCATATATAAATACTTATTTTATGCTATAAGTTCAACGTGGGAAACTCAAAAAGAATTTAAAAACACTAATTTGTTTTGGTTTAAAGAAAACCTCAACTTGCTTTGTAGGTTTGTTTACAGTCATAGAAATGATTTATTATACAAATTAAATGCATTTGAAATCATTACATCTAATATGAATTGCTCACACTCATAAAGCTCCAACTAACCAATGTTGCAGAAAAAAACAAACACACCAATAACTAATATCTGGGTCCTGTCACAGTGCTACCCGGTATGAAGGGCAACGCTATAGACACACCGACCACCACGTCGACCAGGGCCACCACCCGGCGGACCACCACCTCCACGCCACCCCCCACAATGTCAGCCTCACAGCTTCCTGTGTTCGACACTGACGTCATAACCAACGTGTCAGCTCCCCTCGGCGGCACCGCCTTCCTACACTGCAAGGTCCGCTATCTGACGGCCAGGACGGTAAGCCAAGATCGTGATTAATGTTACTAAATTGTTTATAGAACATTTATATTATTTCTGTACCGGTATGTTATTCTGAAATAAAAGTTAATTTGAATAAGTGAACATTACATGTATAATCTGAGTAAAAGGTTAAAAATGGCAATTCAGACAAGTTTATGGTCCACATGGACATTTTGACTGCATGAGCCAGCCACAGTGTTGACCTACCTCCCCGGTGTGTAGGTGTCGTGGGTGCGTCGCAGGGACTGGCATATTCTCAGCTCCGGCCTGATGACCTACACCAATGACGACCGCTTCACAGTTCTGCACGCCGACAACTCCGAGGACTGGCACCTGCAAATCAAGTTCGTACAGAAGAGGGACAATGGAACATACGAGTGCCAGGTATAACGTGTTTAATGGTTAATAAACAATAACATTTGTTTATTACATTCTATTACTTAAATGTACTCCAATTCTTAAAAAAAACATTTTGTTGTCTTTGATTAAAAAAATCCGTTTATTAAAAACATAAATATTTAAAATATTTTCCAAGTACCAACTTTTTTTCATATTCATGAAAATATTACTGGCAGAAACTGCACAATTACAGTACAATTATAATTATACAAATATAAATTTAACACAGTAGAGTGCTACAGTTATTGGCACCCCTTTTTAAATATATTTTCGTAATCATCCGTGATTTTCAAGGAAAAATTCGGAGTTAGTTTCTAAGTTGTAAACAAGAGTCCTTTATCTAATAGTTTTCACGAAGTGTGATACAACAAGATGTGGTAACAAAGTAAAAACTGATTTTTTGGCTTCATTTGATGTACATCAACCTATGCCTCTATTTAATATTTCCTTCTGACTTCTTGAAGGCCATCCTCCATAGGAGAGGGACAGAGTTGGAAACAACGTTAAAAATTAGTTTGTTGGCAGATAATTTTATTTTTATAAGTTATACTCCCATATCCACTAAATTGCATACAATACATATTCAACACTTTTCTGAACATATTCAATATTTTCAGCACCTCAATATTTTAAAATCAAGCCATCTTTAAATAACTGCCATTTACCACTGAGTGACCTTTTTGAAGTCTGGTTTGCTGCATTATACTTTTTTTTAAATGACCAACATATAACATATCAACTTATAATTTTATATTTAAGATTCCCTCCTGACTACCCACTGGCTATACTTGTGAGGTAATAAGCTAACAGTTAGTAGTTTAGGTCCTAACTCAATTTGCAAGTTTGAATCATTTAGGATAATTAGTAGTAATAAAAGCCATTCCGGGACTTGTCCAATACCCCTGTATATTTAATTAATCATATATGGTTGCAAAACCCATAAAACACAAAAACACCAGCCACGTAGATCGACCAATCTGCCTGGTTTTCAAACATGGCCGAATGAATTAACATCATTTTGATTTAATACATTTCACAAAAAATGCTTGGACGGCTTTAATTTCAGAGAAGATTTTATTTATATGTATGGTATGCATTCCGAGTACAAGTTGCAAAATTGTGTCAAAGAAATAAATTTATACACCACATTTTTCGTAAAATACCCGTTTTCAGTTTTCTAAATCGTCCACAAAATTATCGTTATCAGGTCTCCTCAAATAAGGTACAGAAAAACACATGGTTAATTTTTCAGCTCACTAACCTAAAGATTTGTTTATAACACATTATAAATAATGTTTACTATTCGAAAAAAATAAATTACAAGGATAAAATAGTATGTTTTATTAATTAAAAGCAAAAAAATCTGATTTTGGAAAAAGGATTAGTCCGTAATCTGTATTTGTATATAAGGAAAACGCTGCTAATCATACCATATTTTAGGTTATCTTAAAAGATAATCTAAAATATTATGTTAAGATGACAACAGAAATGTAACATTGATGACAACGTTGTTAAACCTTAAATTATATGGTCTAATTTTGTTACAATTAGAAGGTTAATTCCCGAGTATAATGGAAATACAGTAGTTGTTCATCACACAGAAAGAAGGTGTCTTTTTGGTACGTAATACAGTAGTATTTCAAAGCTCAGCTGCGCCTCACTTGTAAAACACGACTGCGTACCAAAAAAGAGATATTTCGCTTCTAGTCATGAAAATTATTATTTTCGACGTGCTTGATTACATACAATCTACAAAACTTTTTAAAATGTGAAGTGAAAAGTTGATTATTGAAACACAATGCTTGCTGGTTCAATCCTTTATATCATTTAACTCTCGATGGATGGATATATAATAATAGGTTGTCATTATCAGTGTCAGAAGGAGTGCAGAGGGGTACGCAGGGTGTCACTATCTGTATCTTAGAGTACGTTTTGATTTTTTATGAAATAAATGAATTTAAAAACATTTTATTTGTGTATATAAATGGACTGTAGAACAATAAAGTTAGCTTAAACAGCTAAAAACAATATATTTTTACCACTTTCTGTAAGAGAACTTCCATTGAAGTATATATACCAATGACTGTAGTACTTATCCTGAGCAGATAAATACGACGCAACATTCTCCCAATAGCAATACAGCATATTCGATTATACTGTATTGTCATATAATTGTAACTGGGTACTAATACTAACAATGTAAAAGTTTTATAATAGAAAAGTTTCTATTTAATTCCCTGTGGGACATAGATTAGATCATGGATATGTCTAAAGGGAATATTTTCAATTCATCTAAACAGCTGTTCTTATTATTTAGTATTAAACATTTATTACAATAGCCCTCGTAGTTTCTATGGAAACCTGTTACATATTTTCCATCTTAAAAATCACTAATACCCCCCCCCCAGAGATAAGATATATCCATGTCAAAATGTTTCATCCTATTCAAGTCAATCTTAGGTTCTAAAACGATTCCTTGATCAGTTGTCAAAGTAACTTACTTTATCTTTTAATGATGACTAACGTGTATTCTATATATTTATTTCAAATGTCAACGCCAACAGAAAGCTATAATGTTCGTGGAAAACAATAGTTTTGGTGTCTAAATCACAAACACATTTCATAATAATCATTATGATACAGATTAATTTTAAGAGAAATTTTAAATTAATTTTGACGATTTAATACGAATACTTTTATACTGTATGTATTGTAATCATTTGTTATATTGGTTTACGAACTTAAACTAACAAATTGAAACATTTCAGTTAATTGAAAGGCTGGATAGTATAAATAACTAAAAGCTGGACCTAGTTAAAAGTTAAAATACTAAAACAGTTTTCATTGGAACAAATGTCCCCTTGTTTTCTGCCACAAAGTTTTGTGGCATTTCGGGAACGCAAATTTCGCTCGCTATTAATGGAACACTTCATTGCACTGAGATTAATTTCAACATGTTTTATCAAACATGAAATATTTTGCTGTGTTAAACTTCAAAACTGTGGAGAACACCAATTAAAATACCTTTAACTACTTAATTAAAGTAAATTTAGTAGCTCATTTGGCTAAAACGTATTTAAAATTTGTGAAAAAATATATGTTTATCGTTGTTAAACATAAGAATTGCTAAATAAGTATATTATATAATATTAATAGTGAATTTTTAATACTATTTGTTTGTAATACTGTGTGTGCTGAGTCATTAAGATATCCATAGTGATCACGATTACTTTAATAATACTTACATTTTTTTCTTTACTCGTATGCTTTATTTTATAAATCATATATTTACATTATCATTAAGTAGACATAAGACAGTACGGTATTATGTAGTAATTAAAATATATATCCATTTATGAAATTGTTGTTCAATCATATATATTGTTTGAGCAGGGGATAGTTAAAAAAATATTAATTAGTTCGAAGGACCAGGGAGGTTTATATTAAAAATGCTCCAAAATATATATTGAGAGTGGATAGAGTTTATGAGGCTTGAGAAAAGTTTCAAATAAAATTCACACAAACATTATATATGTTGCATAATAGTATAGCAAGTTATTTTGGGTTATTCTGAGGCAGCGGGAGGCATCATGTGATGGAATGCTATCCACGAAGACAGACACAGGGCGTGCTGATGTCCACAGTTTTGCTGTAACACAGCGGAGACGCAACGGAAATTTATTCACACTATTTTCTTGAGTCGGTCGTGGAAGAACTGAATCTTGAGGAACGAAAACCGCACAGTTCAATTTCAGCCACAATGAAGGTCTAGAAGGTCCCTGAAGCACCGATTCCGAGTTGTTAATGAGGGGAGAATCAATAACTAAACCAATTTTAATTACCTGAAGAGGGTATAAAGCATGAGCAAGGACACCTCTGATCGAATGGAGATTCTAAAAGCAACTGACGCTACGTCTTCCTCGACTATGGTAGACGACCACATGGCCCGTAGCCTAATCCTTCAATCATAAAATTCTGAATTTTGGTATCCATTGAGACGCGGCTCGTGCTATCTGACGTCATATGGCGTGATGGTTCCTTAAAGGGGGGTATTATCTCTGTCTCTCTCGCGCGATCAAAAATATCACAAAATAATATTTTATCAATGTGACATTTCCATTAAGAGTTAAGAGTTACATAACAAACTTACCATTTATTATATTATATTACAAATTGAATTAATTAAATTAAACCTTTATCCACATTATAATTACATGTGTCCTCAATTACCGAACATATATTATGACAAATATTTGAATACATCTTAAAGCTATAACAGCCTAAAATACCCCCGTCGCAGTAGACCTGCGTACTCAGCGAATTTTCAAATCAATAACATAATAATAATAATATATGACAAGTTTTATCATTATCCGTCGATAAATATGAGAGTTATTTGCCTATTCTCTATAAGATTAACATGGGAAAGAGTATGCAGGCTTGCTGCTGTGAGGAACGCTGAAAGTAGACGTTTCTAGCGTAAACAATTTATATTTTGACCAATTATATCAGGTTTCATCAACATCTGTCCACAAATAAAGAAATTTACCTAATCTCTATAAGATTAACATGGAAAAATAGGGGTTTCCCCAAAAATTGGGTTTTTGCGTTTTTCATATGTAATTGTAAAAAAAACTGAATTTTATCTTTCACCTTTAGAATTAGCTTAAAAACTACACAGTTAAGTTCCTTAAAGTTTTTCTCTATCTCCAACGGTTACCGAGATATTTAAAAATCTAATGAATGATTTAAATGATTTTGGTGAAAACACTCAAAATGACTTGTTTTGAAAATATTCATCAAATTACCTTCACTTAGTTATTTTCTGCATTGTAAATACATAAAAGCTGCATGCTACTTCTCCCTGGCGGTCGAAAAGGTTGTATTGTGTATTGTAAAAATTTGCTACATTTGAAGTTCAATTAAAGTTGTTCAGGATTGAGGGAGATATTATTTAATTTTATCCTCAATAAAATAAACATCGGGTTGCCCAAAAAGGTCAAAAAGCCTTTAGGATAACAGATAACAATAAATCAGTGTTCTATAAACAGAATGATACGATGAAGGTATAGATCAAAGTTCAATTCAAAGTTTAGTTAAGACGAAGTTTAGTATTTTTCTCAAATACATGAGCACCAAGAATTTGTCAATGTTTAAACAAGAAATTGCGATATTCTGCTGTGCTCACGGTGTTTAACTTCTGTTTCAACAAATCATTGAAACAAATAAATTTAAAACATTAAATCTACAAAACATCAAAATTAAGGAAAACAAACCAGCTGCATAGGCAAGTGTACTTATTCACATTCTCATTCGTGAGACACTGACCCAGCTAAGTAAATATGAGTGAGAGGGAGTGTAATTGATTGTTATGATTTTTAGGTTCGTTACTGTCAAAAATCAGCTTAATTCAGCTTCACCAGGAATAGTATTGAATAGCCCAATGGAGTAAGGCAACTGGTTCCAGTATTACTAACTGTCTCAATAATTTGATTAGAATAGAACTGGTAACGTTTAGACTATGAAATGGTTTCTGTGATGTGCGATGTGTGACAGGTATCCACCGGGGCAGGGACCATCTCCCACTACTACCACCTTCACGTGGTGACGCCCAAGGCCTACATCGAGGGCAACGGCGAGTACCACATCGGAGAGGGCAGCACTGTGCACCTCGTCTGCGTCGTGGAAAACGTGAGTCCGAGTCGTAGGACTTATAAGACTTAATCATCTTCGTCATGAAAAACGTTGGAAATGGTTCAATTCCAATGTTTCGTGTACACGTATAGCAGTTATTTAAGATATACTGTTTCGTTTGGTGTTTTCGGCATCTACTCCAAGACGGAAATAATTTTGTTCCCAGTCTAAAGGAAATACTTGCTAAAATGTATTCTTATTTTAGTACTAAACTAGTTTTCAAAGGGAAAAAATACTTAAGTTGTAAACAATTTGAAAACTATTTTAGTAATAAAATAAAGATAAATTTTAACAAATTTCTGAAAGTAATAAATAAAGAAATTTATTACATAACTGGTACATTTAGTTTTATAAAGATTAGATACAGTGTTGAGCATATCTTAGTGTGATTAGTCGAACAAAAACAAACTGAGGATTTCGAAAGTAATATTAAAACATAAATCAAGGTATTTGAGTCGTTTTATAGCGAAACGCTTAAAAATAAGTGTTTAAAGTCGTAAATCATCCATCCAGTCAATATTACTTACATCTCCGTTGCTTGTGAAATATAAATGGTCAGTGAGATTTACCACCAAAATAACATATCCTAAATACACTTTAAAGATACTTTAATAATAAATATGCTTAACAACAATAAGCAATAAAAATGCTGTGCCCCGTTATTCATTGTTTCTAAAAATGAGTCTTGTATCCGGAAAAGAAGGTTTCTTCAAAACTACCTTCGCTAAGTGTGCGTTGCCAGATCTTGTAAATTGGGAATGAAGAATAGGTTTAACAAATAATCTGTTCTCGTAAAAATATCATGCGGGAAATTTGTCGACTCATATATAATTTAAATAAATATATATTATGGTAGAGTGGGAAAACGATAATTTAGTAAATAAGGTTCATAAACAATTAAAATGTCACTTGATTAAAAGTGCCTCACTTTACTCTAATGCTCAATTGATATTAATTTGCAATTTACCTTTTTAAGGGTAGTTCTCAAAACCAATACTGCTATTTTAACCAAATTATATTAAACATAGATTTCATCGTAAACTCTGACAGTATATCATGCCTAATTATAACAAGGATAAGTACTGTTATCAATTTAACACGTTAAATATTATTTGTCACTTAAAATTATTTTAGAAATTTATAAAAATGTGTTTAAGTAATAAAATGAAATCTTAATCTTATTAGGAGCTTTGAAAAAGTTATATAAACGTACGGGCTGTATAATTTAAATGTAATCAGGTATGTTTCGAAGGTAAAAAATAAATCCAACATTTGATTACATTTTACATAATTTTGAAGAGGCAAAAATGATATCTCTAATACAAAAATGCTCACATTTTGAGAATTTATTGCTTTAACAAATTTAGGTTTTTGTATAAAATTAAGAGTTGGATTATGATAGATTAGGAAGCTTAATCAAAGCTGAATCAGCATGTCATCCTGATTGTGCACGTCACAATCAGGATGATATGTAATTGCTATTCTTAGGCCCTGAGTGGTCAGAAGACGATTCCGATCAGGTTCAATGACCCTTTCAGAATACCAATGCGGCAGAGGTGGAGGCCTGCCCCAGGACGCCCTCGGTCTTTGGTTTAAGAGAACATATTTTATGGCAGATTACAACACTTGTTTTATCAGACCACAGCCTGCTAAGTAAATACTATTCCTCATAAGACACCTTTCTAGATTAATGCAAAGAGATTTACACCTCTTTTAAGTGTAAAGTAGAGGAACTCAACACAAGAGTTTAAGTTAATGGGTACTAAGGCTCAGCCAGTTCCAAAATTCAAGTTCTAAGAAGAATACCTAAGAGGGAAACCTTTTGTTTTTATTCACCAGGTCACAACATTTTAACTAGAACCTGTGAAAAATAATGACGCCCTTTTTATCCAGTATTTTTAAAATATTAAATATACGTATTTTAAAAAGGTTAAAAATTTAAACAAAACTAATTTTTTAGAGCCCGTCACCGCCACAGTACGTGTTCTGGTACCACAACGAGCGCATGATTAACTACGACACGGAGCGGGGTGGGGTGGAGGTGAACACGGAGGTGATGGGGGACAACACCCAGAGCACGCTGACCGTGAGCCACGCCACTTCAGCCGACACTGGCAACTACACGTGCAGGGCACCCAACACGGCCACCGACACCATCTACGTCTTTGTGTCTAAAGGTACAAACAACCAGAGAATAGAGCCAAACTAGTTAAGTAGTCATGATTATTAGCGGTAATACATAACCTAGATTTTTACAGTAAACACTTGTGATATACGTTCATAGAAAATATATTCAATCAATAAGAAAATAATATAATGAAATCTAAATTTAGTTAAAAATTAAATTTAAAAATAAATCTAAAACACAAACAGCTAAGGAAGAATATTTAAAGAGAGTTAATTTTGTTTTATTAATAACTCACAATGATATGTGGCTCTAAAATACACGGTTCCCAAAAAATTTAACAATTTTGTTTGCTTATAAAATATTTATTAACAATAACAAAATAAATTAATTACCCTTAAATTAACATAAATACTTTTACGTTTTTTTAATTTCATTTAGTTTAATTATTTTCTACTTGGTTTCCATTATAAGCCAAAATATAGTCAATACAGCTGTCTAATTCAGACCACACCCTATGGCGCATTTCGCCAGTTGTGTTAGTAAAGGCTGCAGTTATTCTTTATCTTAACTCTTGGACATTTGAAACTTCTGAAGTGAAGTGATTGGTGCTTGACATGTCCCCAGACAAAAAATGTTAGTATTTACTTCCCCGTGGGAAATGGATTATATCATGGATATGTCTAAAGGTAATGTTTTCACTTCATCTAAACAGCTGTTCTTATTCTTTTATATTAAAAATTCAATATAATAGCTCTGGTAGTTTCTATGGAAACCTGTTACATATTTTCCATCTTAAAATCACCAACACCCCCCCCCCAGAGCTAAGACATATCCATGTCAAAAAATCACAGGGTGTAATGTCAGGGGACCGTGGGGGCCAGCGTATTGGGCCGTCACGTCCAATCCATCGAAAGGGGGAGGTGTTGTGAAGTACCTCAAGTGTTGAAAGCTTCCAGTCACCATGTTACGTTATCTTTCTCTCATGTGTTCATAGTGCCTGATTAATGGCAAGGCTAGGTTTTGAAATTTTAAACTTCAGTCAACAACATTGAATCAGCTGATAATTACAAATGTTATTGAATAAAGCTTTATAAGCTCAGCTATCATTTGAGCATATTCAAAACGGGCTAGGTATGCTTGGATGCATTATATAAGAATTTAAAATTGTGTAGTTTTTTTGGGACACTGTGTGATATTAATGTAACATTTATAAAACCAATTTGATTAGAAGAAGTAAAACTCTTATTGTATGGATTCTTGAATACAAGTATCATGATGATTTATCCACCCCTTCTATGTGTCATCAGTAGATAGTATCCGTTTTATATTTATTTCGTTGCTTGTGTTGTAGAGGGGGACAACACCGCTGCTATCCAGAGACTAGAGACCTCTTCCTCTGGGGTGCAGAGTGCTACACTACTGACAGCCTGTCTGCTTTTCCACTGTGCCTTTCTCAGATAGCTATTTAATGTGAGTTATTAGTTAAGAGATTGAAAAAGTTCAATATAATGCGTATATTTTAAAGAAACAAGATACGTGATTGGGTATAAATCGGTTGCAAAAACTCTCATAGTTTATGTTTTCACTAACACAATAGTCACATGCATGACAACGAATATAAACTATCGTATAATACAGTATAATGGATTTGGGGATTGAAATGATCAGTTGAAATCATTCAACATTCTGAATTTTTCATTTATAGAGGAAGTGTGGTAGTTGAACATCTTGTCGTTAAAATAATACCAGACATATATTATTTTTGACGCTAAACGACCGCAGTAACATGTTTAAAACACAAAGATGAACGATTTTCAATATCATTCAGGGTCCAAAATTTTGAGTTCACAGGGTCGAAATAAAATTTTGAAGAAAAAGACAATCTCTAAATATATTAGATTTATAAGCTCTTGTATGCGTTTAAAATATTTTTGTTGAGGAAGTCTGGTAATAACAAATTATATTTATTTATTATTAGGATTATTTTACCTGAAGGCTACGTTGACTAGAAGACCAAGACTAACGTTTTTCCCTTTTTCAGCAGGAATACTATTTAGGTCTAAGATTTATCAGACATTAATATAGCCATTGCCGTATTGTTCATCATAAAAAACTGTTTAAATACAAGCACTTGAGATAAATTAAGGATTTGCTTAATTTGATGGTTTTAAATTTGTACATTTTTGTAATAAGCAGTTTTTACTTTAGTGAATTTTCCATTTGAAAGTAGAGCTACTCCAGTAACAATCATGACAAGATCTAGACACGAAACCGTTATTTTCATTTGGAGGCCAGATGCCAAAACCCCCATTAGTTCTAAAGAGTACACCAGGTGTCCCAAACCACCCGTCTACCTCTTTTAAACAAAAAACTCGCTTTTTACTAAAAGAATTAAAAATATATCTCAAAACTAACCAATAATTTCATATTTTAAACGATATCGGAAAAGGCATTACTGATTGCCAGTATTTTTGTAATGGAAACACAAATTCCATGCACAAATACCATGCAAAAAAGTTTCGCTTAAAAGGGTTTCAGGTAATAGCGATCTGAAAATGTTATTAAAAGTCTACTCATTCTTTCTTTACTTTCTTGTAAATTCTTCTATTTCTTACTATTATTGGCCTTCAAAATGTTAAAGTTTTTTGTGGGCACCCGGCATTTTAAAACATTTGTAACAGGGATTTGTAAACGTAGCCTAGTCCCGGTAACGGTAGTGGATGGTAAACGTAGCCTAGGCTACCGGTAACGGAAGTGGATGGTAAACGTAGCCTAGGCTCCTGGTAATGGTAGTAGATGTTAAACGTAGCCTAGGCTACCGGTAACGGGAGTGGATGGTAAACGTAGCCTAGGCTACCGGTAACGGGAGTGGATGGTAAACGTAGCCTAGGCTCCTGGTAACGGTAGTTGTTGGTAAACGTAGCCTAGGCTACCGGTAACGGCAGTGGATGGTAAACATAGCCTAGGCTACCGGTAATGGTAGTAGATGGTAAACGTAGCCTAGGCTACCGGTAACGGTAGTGGATGGTAAACGTAGCCTAGGCTACCGGTAACGGTAGTGGATGGTAAACGTAGCCTAGGCTACCGGTAACGGTAGTGGATGGTAAACGTAGCCTAGGCTACTGGTAACGGGAGTGGATGGTAAACGTAGCCTAGGCTCCTGGTAACGGTAGTTGTTGGTAAACGTAGCCGAGGCTCCCGATTACGGTACTGGACGGTAAACATAGCCTAGGCTACCGGTAACGGTAGTGGATGGTAAACGTAGCCTAGGCTACCGGTAACGGTAGTGGATGGTAAACGTAGCCTAGGCTACCGGTAACGGTAGTGGATGGTAAACGTAGCCTAGGCTACCAGTAACGGTAGTGGATGGTAAACGTAGCCTAGGCTACCGGTAACGGAAGTGGATGGTAAACGTAGCCTAGGCTCCTGGTAACGGTAGCTGTTGGTAAACTTAGCCTAGGCTACCGGTAACGGTAGTAGATGGTAAACGTAGCCTATGCTACCGGTAATATTTGTGGATTCGATTCTTTTGTGTTGACGATAATCAGCTCTTTATTGAGTTTATTTAATTATTTAACTGATATTTTTTCGTATTGTTTTCATATTTTTTCATGTAAAATGGAGTCAAAACATAATCAGTCAAAATACGATAATAACAATTATAAATATATAATTTTATAACTATAATTTTTGAAATGCTAAATGTTAAAACTACAGTTGTGTTGGGACAGTTGCCACTTTTTACTAATTGCTGAGAAAAATCAGTTGCTTTTAATTACTAGGTATTTTAATAAGCTCTATTCATCATTTACTTGGTTGAATAATGAAGTTGTTCGTATGAATACTGAATGATGAAGGATAAAGGTATTAAAAATGTTTTTTATTTAATTTAAAGTCTAATTTTACAAGTATTTTTTATCTATTTTTCAGGTGTGAATATTATTCACTTTTCTACGGAGTGAGTGAATGTATGAAGATATTCTTAGCTTTTATATGAAAGAGAGAGAGATAACATCTGCGCGATGCCTTACAAGTTACCATTTCGTGTCTATTCTGGAATAGAACGTACCATTCCTTAGATTAGTGATAAGTTCCTTTACCTACTTGTATATTAGTGTTTATACTGTTTTATGGGGTGCTCATTATGTTATTATATTTGGAAATATCACTGACGACTGTTATTATTTATAGTAAGTAAGTGTAACATTATAGATAGTTGAATCCTCAGATGTTTATTGTATTGTAACAGCAAATAAAAATCTTACCAAACTTTAAACATTTGTTCTTTTAGTAGTTTGACCTTTTCATCATTTCATAGTGGTCATTTTTAGTAGTCGTTTCATAGCTTGTATTAGGCTCTAAAAACCTTTCCAAATTTAAATTTGGTACATTTTATAAAAGATATTACTGAGTTTACTCTTCGAAAACTAAATTTGTTTCAACGAAAAATCGAGAGTTAAAACAATATTTAGAAACTGAGTACAATTGAATTGGTAAAACACGAGAAGAGTAAAATCCAGTTCCAGAGTTGATTACGGACACAGAAAACAGTTTTTGTCCGTCGCTGTCAGCTGTTAATGTGAATATTGGTGAAAATATCGCCGTTAGCATTGTTGGCCGCGAATGGTTTAACATCATGTGCTGGAGAAATAAAACGAATTTGTTCTTTTGATTCAAATTTCCTAAATACAATATAATTGATATAAAATATTACTACTATTTAGGACTCAACTTCTTAACTACTATCTGTTATTTTACAATTTTTGTTAGCGTTAAGGTTTTTGTAATTTTTTATTTATGCTATTTTTGTATGAAGTTATCCAAAAAACAAGTTTTTAACATTGATATTTATTAGATCTAGGGAGGGGGTATTGACAATCCGTTAGAACACAATTTAAAACGGAAGTGACATCATTTGGTTAGTGACATCATATCGTTATAAGGACAGCTGTTTACAGGAACTGATAACATTCCATTTAGATATATCCATGATCTAAGCTATTTCCCAAAGAGAAGTAGATATTACAATGTAGGAATGCTTTAAATTTTAAGGCTTATTTTATTTACTATATACAGTAGGTATTTTCTTCGAAAGGACCTGTAAAAGGCTTTATGATATTTATTCAAGTCATATCACTATAACTTTACCTTTTAACGTTTTTTATGCAGAATAATGAGTAGATGTAATTTATTTTCAATTAGTATAACATATTTCGAAACTAAATAAATTAATTCTAAATTTGAAATTTTGATATGTACGTATAGTAGTTTCAAATATGTCATATTAAAATCTCGTGCATAATTAGCAGATGATAGCATATTGAAAAAACAAAAGTTGTTTATTTACATATGAATACCAGGTATTTCAGTTTGAAGATTATTGTTTTTCTCCTCACATTTTTATATCATCAGGGATTTATTGTTTAATATGATCTATTTACGATCAACAAACACCTTATATATTAATCATATATTATGATATAAATTTGTAATTCAGTGAATTCGTGTTCCACTGTTGTTGTATTTTTGAGCAATAAAGAGATTTTTCAATTAAATTTAATCCAATTTTTATGACAAATGATAAATGTACCTTTTACCACATATTTTCCATTTGAAATCTATATATTGTAGTTTAATTTTAATTTGAATAATATATATATATATATATATATATATATATATATATGCAATACAAACTATTTTGTATGCTTTTCCTCCTAATTTATGCTCTTTGTTTATTACTACAATAGATATGGTGACTCCAGATTTAACCGTTAAAGGAAAAATACATTTATAACCGAATAGCAATACTGGTACAGTTGAATTACAACTACCATGACATGTTGTACCTTTAGCTAACATTTTTGCCCTAAGGCATATTTTTTTAAACAACTACGTATATGTAAAGTTCCAAAACTGACGGCGTTCAATAACCATTACGGATTTACAGAATAAATACAGGATGGTTTAAAGTTCCTTCCATCCTACTTTTTCCTTTGATTTCTATTTAAAGTGATTTACAACTATGCGGTTCATTAAATATGTACATACTTTATCTTTATTTGTTATTTTTAAAAAGGGAAGAACCCTGAGGTTTAATATGTAGGAATCAAGGTTAAAACTCTTGAAGAGAAGTTTGTTGTGCAACATATCAAAACACACTGCCTTTTACCCGTGAATGCAGTGCCAGAATTGAAATTAAAAAAAGGTTCTAGGATGGAAAAGGAAGGAAGGAAGGAGTTCTAGGAAGGTTCTGGGTCTAGGATGTGGTAGTCAACGTAAACTTTTCATTAAAACCTTGTCATGCGACATAACTAATAGTACTACCTTTCCCCCTGAAAACACTGGTGATGAATCTGGCCTCAAAATGAATTTATAGAACTGTTTGACCTTACGATAGTGCGCCAAAGCTTTTCTTATACGAACAACGTAGTTTTCTCAAATATAAATTGTATTTAAGAAATAGTTTTTTTAATACTCCAACCTCATATTAAAAAAATCATTAAATATGTAGTATTTAAATTTAGTTTTTTAATAATATTTTGATGTCGTTTTCTGGGTAAAAAACTACCACAAATAAACAAATTGCAGCATACAGTATTATAAATATTACTAACATGAACGGAAAAAACCTTAAATGAAACATACAAAGAAATCATTACCGAAGAACTGAAATTGAAATATTTTGTTCCTATTGGGTGAAACAAATGTGCCATGTACCTATGTTTTAAACATGATGCTAACATGTCAGTATTGTCAGACATGCTGCATCTCTCTCCAAACTTGAATTTCCTACAAATCTTCATCTTATACTACCACTAGGAGGAGAGAGCATGTTTCTATCATGTGTAATGTGACCAAAAAGGTATCGTGGACGCTCGAAAACATTAACTACAGCAAATTAAAGTATTCTATAATCCTTTAATTTTAAAAAATATTCGAAAATTTTGTAAATGTATACTAGCTAAATGTTCACAGCTTAAAAGGTCAAGTGTGAAACACAAAAACTTGAATAAACATGATCAATAACTCCAGAATGATCAATTACATTGAAACCAGCAGATGACAAGTTATCGACCCCTGAGTCGCGTGACGCAATTACGTGACTCAATAACCTTTTCAGTGGTGTTTCTTGAGATCTCAGGCAAAAGTTTATAAATACTTATTTGATTTTTCATTCGTTTAACTTTATATTCACCTTTTTTTATACATAATATGTATAAATAAAAGGTGAATATATGCATATTTGAATACGGATATACCAATATATTATATTGGTATACCCGTATTTAAATTGACTTCCTACTTAAATAATAAATTGATATAAGTATTTTATACTCAGAACTACTTAACCTATTAGAAACCAGGTAACTTTAGCATAGGATTATCTAATTAAGCATTAGAGTGGATTAACATCTCAGTCAACATCTATATATGAGGCACTCTAGATTGTCCAACCACAGCTTCTATGCTTTTTCCAAGATAATTAATCAAATACTTTCTAAACTTGTAACGAGCCAATGTTGTGGAGGTAAAAGTTTCCTAGCCTAAAGGTTATCTGGTGATGTCAGCTGAGTTGGGCAACCTTCGTGTGGTCCTTGGCTTGGCTAGTCTAGATTATATAAAAACAAACCCACAACTAAGGCAGGCGGTTCAAACTGAATGATATTCATATTAACTGGGTCACCATTGCTGTGGTGACAATTTAACAGCAATAGATATCAAACCAACAAGATTTATTTAACACACTGATACTTCGTAACATCGAGATAACCTCAAACGCATGATGACGAAACATAACAGCAGACGACGACGGTGTCCTTTCTCCAGCAGATGTTTTCCTCCTGGAAGAAGAACATTTCCGGATGACCACTTTTTTTAGTAAACTTTTGGGAGGTCTTTTGTAACCAGATATGTAGGCCCCGAATTGTTCTATCAGGAACGGTGGCCAAGTTTTGTGATAACCCTACGAACGGCACTTGGAAAACCAGGGTAGTGTGTAGTTGTGCAGTCCGTGCTTTGAACTCTCTGTTCTAGCTGTGCTTCACCGACGAAGGGATAAGGTAGCGTTGCCAAAAATTATCTCTTATTTCGATTCGTTTCCTAACCTATTTAGTTAGACCAGATTAACAACCCTTTTGTCATTTTTTAAAATACGGTTAGTTAGTTGTTCTAGGGACAAATCTTTGAGCTGTCCTTCAACAGTCGCCAGTAACCAAGCCTTTTATTACTTGGTGACGATCGTTAACTTCAAATAAAATTTGGTGATAAAGAACCAGTAATTGGCTTCAACCCCGTCAGAATAAATTGAATATTACTTTATTTGGCTAAAATTATTAATTGTCGACGTTAGTGGACAGTTGGATCAGTTTCAACAGGAGTGGAGAAGTTCACTCCGGTGGTCAGGAAATAACACGTGGTGTTACTCTTTTCCCATGTTAATCGTATAGAGAATAGGTAAACTCCTTTATTTATGACAGGTATTGGACAGACGTTGATGAAACTTGGTAGAAACGGTAAAAAAAACTGTTTTCCCTAGAAACGCCTACTTTCAGTGCCCCTCACACCAGCAAACCTGCATACTCTCTTCCAAATTAATCTTATGGAGAATAGGTAAATAACTCTTATATCTATCGACAAGTATTAATAAAACTTGTTATATATTATTATTTATTATTAAATTATTGATTTGTAAATTTGCTGAGTACGCAGGTCTGCTGCGACGGAGGTATTTATTTATTTTTTTACCTGAGTTATTGTCCAAAGCAAATCTAGTTTATTTCTTTTGTAACCCTAGTTTTCACTATTCCACGTCTGTAGGATAATGGTTGACTACTACAGTGGAAGTTAGGCCTCCAACCTCCACCCCTATTTATTGTTTGTCACAGCTGTCGCGGAATTTTTTATGACTGATCACGATCTCAGAAAGTATTGCGCCATAGAGTAAGAAGCATACAAATAAAGCCCATTTCTTTCTGAAGCTTTTGGTGTAATTTAAGCCAGTTACTATTACTGCTACATACTCTAAACAGTGATTTTCTGAAAGTTTCGGAGCGAGACGCCGGCATTTCTCGCGCGGGCATGACCGTCTCGGATCGAGACACTAGTTTTTTAAAGGGGAAAAACGTTTTTGCTGAACGGCCCCAATATCTTTTGCAATAGAGAGCAGCCATGGGAAGAGAATTTGAAGCCTTAAACAAGAATAAAATCTTTGGAAAAACATTATTACAAGTTTTAAAAACCACTGTAAAAATGCATTACAGTTTGCAAGTAACATAACAATAGCAATTAATTAAGTAATGCATGTTGAACGTTGGTGTGAATGTGGTGTGTTAGTGTTGATTTCTTGCATTTTGAACGATTCCTATAAGTTTACAAATGTAAATTTTAGTTTCAATAAAATTTTGTCACAAATAAAATCGATTTATTACTTGGTTCTAACAAATACAACTACTCAGTATACTGACTTTTGAAACACTCTTTATATAATCAAAACCTGTTCCAATATGTAGAGGGAAATGTTTAGTACATATCAAAGGACGATAAAAGGTATATATGTCAGTTGGCTGGGGTGTGTTTGGGTTAACATTGCTCACTATACTATCAGTAGTCACTGTAACATTCCGGTTCTGCACAGATGATAGCTTTGAACCTCACAATCCTCCAACGACCATACACCATACACCATACACCATTCACCATACACCATAGACCACCCGATACTTTATGACCTACCTGATTGCACAGCAAGTATACCGTTAAAATTATATGATATATGAATTGCCCTGTATTGCCTTATAAATGTTTGCTGTTAATGTGATTATTCAATGTTCTATGTATGTTATCTAGTATTATATTGATCTATTCTAATCATAATTCTGAGATAATTAACTCTTGATTCTTGGCTAAATTGTAAGTATTTGTGAAATTTAATATTCATTCCTAATAACAAAATAACAAAAATTGCATTTTGATTACTAAGAGTGATACAGACATCTAGTATTGATTGCAATGTACATTTTTATTGAGAAATATAATCAAAAGGAGTAAATTTTATGGCAAATATAAGCTGACATTTGCATTTGGCATTGAACCACCTTGAGAGGTTTATTCTCTCTGTCACAGATAGTGCTTTTTAGTAAATAATTATTCTTAGAATACATTTGGCAAGTTTAAAATTTATGAAAGTGACGTCAGTTCTCCCACAAGGTGTGATAAAAATAGAAAATATAATGTATTAAAATTTTCATAAACAAATACGATTAATATGATGCACTTAAAATAGCTTTATCTAAATTATCTTTACTTATGACCTTGTATTATCAAATAAGAAATAAAACAGTACTTACATACAGATAAAAAACCCTAAATATTCCTACCAAATATTTTTGTGGTTGAGAAATGTTAAAATGTAGACGGTTTCTATGTAAAAAAACTTGTATATTTAAGTTTAAGTAATAGCATTTTAAAAGTATTTTCACGTGAATAGGTAAAATTATATTATGTGTATGTAATGAAGTTACGATATTACACAGTTTTATTATGTATCACTGCAATTGAGATACGTTATACTTAAAGGTATTTCTTGCCGATTGATATTAGTTCATGAAACCAATCTTAATCAATTCAATTATTTTATTAGCAATTATGAAGACAAAAATAAAATCATAGAGAACTGTTCTATGAGAATATTATTTATAAATACTAGTATTTTAAATTCAAAATATTATGGTTATAATTTCCAATGGCACAAAAGCTAGTTATATTCGACATAATAAATTATTATGATTAACTTCCCAGTTATTCATTATGGTGAAAAATAGAAATAAGTTTATAAATATGGGTTGCCGGTGTAGGAATAACAAAACAGTTCACTCAGGTATTTCACAAAGCACATACAGTAGTTACACTACCCTTAAATGTTCCAATACTACATCAAAGTACAAAACCAGCTTACGACATTATGAACTAACTTCGCTTTGATATATTTAACTCATTTAGCTACAGCATATCGGTATTCCATTGAATTGTATAATCCGATCATAATTCAATTATATGATTGATCATTTCGGACTAGGATTTAGATTCTCTATGTTACATAAGTAAATATTTAATACATTTACTTCATATAACTAAATAATTGATATGAGAGAACTTCCGAAATTAATAACAGTTAATGTAAATTATTAAACCTAATAAATATTATTATAATATTAAAATAAAATAATAATATATAAAGAATATGACCAAAGCTATTAAAATTTCATAGTAATTGTAAATACAAAAATACTAGTTGCAGTTTTAAAATATGTAAGTTACTAGTTAAAATAGATTTGTATTTACTTCCCTGCAAGAAACAGGTTGGAAACGTCTTAAGGGAATGTTTTCAGTTCATCTAAACAGGTGTACCTATGTTTTAAACTTTCGTTTTACTAGTTGCTAGTACTCTCTATTAGATAAGACATATCCAAATGAACAAATAACTTATAATTGTTTTCGTGGAGGCCGTCGTGAGTTAGTTACCTGGATTCAATTGGATCCCTGTCACTTTAGATCCCTGACCGTCCCTCAACTCAGCAGTTATAGCATGGTCACGGCAATCTTGTTGTAATGTATCTGTCTCTAGATCACACTGGATCCCTGACCGTCCCTCAATTCAGCAGTTATAGCATGGTCACGGCAATCTTGTTGTAATACATCTGTCTCTAGATCACACTGGATCCCTGACCGTCCCTCAATTCAGCAGTTATAGCATGGTCACGGCAATCTCAGTGTAATGTATCTGTCTCTAGATCACACTGGATCCCTGACCGTCCCTCAATTCAGCAGTTATAGCATGGTCACGGCAATCTTGTTGTAATACATCTGTCTCTAGATCACACTGGATCCCTGACCGTCCCTCAATTCAGCAGTTATAGCATGGTCACGGCAATCTTGTTGTAATACATCTGTCTCTAGATCACACTGGATCCCTGACCGTCCCTCAATTCAGCAGTTATAGCATGGTCACGGCAATCTTGTTGTAATACATCTGTCTCTAGATCACACTGGATCCCTGACCGTCCCTCAATTCAGCAGTTATAGCATGGTCACGGCAATCTTGTTGTAATACATCTGTCTCTAGATCACACTGGATCCCTGACCGTCCCTCAATTCAGCAGTTATAGCATGGTCACGGCAATCTTGTTGTAATACATCTGTCTCTAGATCACACTGGATCCCTGACCGTCCCTCAATTCAGCAGTTATAGCATGGTCACGGCAATCTTGTTGTAATACATCTGTCTCTAGATCACACTGGATCCCTGACCGTCCCTCAATTCAGCAGTTATAGCATGGTCACGGCAATCTTGTTGTAATGTATCTGTCTCTAGATCACACTGGATCTCTGACCGTCCCTCAACTCCGCAGTTATAGTTTAGTCGAATAATATATTTATTTATGGTTTTGTAGTACTTGTTAATTTTGTCTTATCCTCTTAGTGCTTAATTAAAATAACGCTTTAATGTCACCTATTATTATGAATTACAATCGAACTCTATATTTTTAAGGTAGTTTTTTACGTAAGATTTTTTTAATGTTTTTCTTTATATTAATGAGTTATTTAGTACTAATATAAAAGGTGGTAGACATGTGTTTGATTTAAATGTGCCTCTCTAGATTTCATTTTATAACCAACAGTATTAAAATAAGGTATTTATTAAATTCTATACTTTTAACTGAAATGACGACCTGCACAGGTAGGTATTTTAAGCCAAGTATGAATGAGGAATGAATGTAGGATGATTGTGGCGCGATCTTGTAGTCTTGTTACTGACTAAGGCTGACATGTTCCATAGACAGGACTGTTAATTAATATCCCAACAGCCGATGGCAACTAATGGACCTACAGTTTAACGTGGAATACGAACCACGGCCTCTGAATTACGAATTGGTCTAATTATGAGGATGGTCTTTGTTGATTAACGTAATATTCAATAGTGCGGACGTTAATCCACACAAGCGTATACTACATCCACCAACCATCTCTCACAAATATCCACAATTCGTGACCTCCAAGTAGCTGGATTACAGGACGTCGCCACCGTCCCAGTCTGTGACGATAATATTATATAATTGTGTGACATATTTTATCTCATACATGTCCCTATTCATATGGATATGGTTTGAAACGTTATAACATATCTAGTTATAACACGTTCTCAAAATAAATTCTTACACCATAACTGGAAATGATTTTGCAAATAAACAAGAATAATTTTGGAAGAGGAATATAAACCAAACACACAGCAGAAAACAAAGTTTCCAATCATCCATCCCGCTAGAAAGCACGAGAGAAAGCTCCAGTCAACAGACCAAAAAACAATTCTCTACATCTTCCTCTTGGGGACAATGACAATGTTTCTCTGTTGAATAATAAAGAAATAAACCCATGGAAAAATTTATTAACTCTTATAAAACTTTGCAAATATACTGTATAAAACATATTTAACCTTGGCCGTGATATAATTATAAGTTGATAGAAATATTTAGACGTACATTTAAATATAAGTTTAAAATAAAAATGTTGTTAAATATCATAGCACGAGTATTTTGGTACTTTTAATAATTCAAAAATCCCTATTTCAATTTCATAACAAACTATTAACACACAGTTGGTGCCAAAACTATAGAGATTTATGGAGTTCGTCTATTGTCAGGCCGTGTTCAAGTCTCATCCTGAAGGCTTGGTTGTATAATAATATAAGTTAGAGACACGCTCCCGCTGAATGACAAGACAAACATATCTCGTCATCAAAACGTCAACTGTGCGCCATCTCGCGGTTGTCATTTGAACTTGGTCACGTAACTGGGCCAACCGTATGTGAGTCTGGTACAATAAACCACGAGATATGTTTGCTAAAGTTAAACACTTTTTCGTTTAGTTCACCCTAAGTAGGTACCTGGTTTTTGTCACCATTTAAACAACTCTTAACATTTGAAAAATACAACACTATTCCAATAGATAACAAATGTAGTTAGTTTTGTGTGTAACCGCTTGACGATTTATACTTCATGAATTTCTAACAAATTTAATCACACTACTTGTTTGACTATTTTGCTAACCTTTAATTATAAACAAAGCTAAAAATAACTTATTTCACTGTAAACAATTTAAAACTCTCCAACTAAAAATTTGTTATAAATTAATTTAACCTTTTTTCAATTAATTTTAAAACACATGACGCTATTAAAAAGATATTTTGTTAAGCCTCATTGTATTATAACAACACAGAATAATAAATATACAAAACACATAATTTATTACTAAATAATACCTTTTTAGTTATACAAATTGTGCTTACAGTACTTAAACTCGCTTAACCTCCACCATCGTATCCACTTGCATAATGACACGCAAAACAACAGCTATTACAACCGATTTATTAAACCTTCGACCATCCACGGGTTAAATAAAAAAGAGAAGTCAACTTTAGTAAATGCAATGAAACACTCTACTGTAAACACCTACACACGTTCCTAAACACTCTTGTACAGTATAGATACGAAGCAAACTAAAAGACTGAAAGAGAGAAATCGAAGTGACTTAAACTTCACTATTCAATGAACACGTTTTACAGGTTTCAGCCACTAAAGTTTGTTGTTTTTATAATAACTCATGTGGATTCGTCGTCAATGAGAAATAATATGACAATTTTCACTTTAATTTCACAGGGGTTGTATTACAACGATACACATTATGACTGAATTTGAAGAATTTTGACTCATATATTAGAACAAATCAGTATTATTAATAAATTTTCTGGCAGAAATACTTTTAGCGGAAGAAATTGAACAGTCAAATATTAAAATTTTCCATATTTGTTGGTGTTCTTTACTGTTTTCAAACTTTATAAAACTAAATCATACTTTATTACAGTTATAATTATACTTATAATGTGATTGCACTATATATTATACTTATAATTCGAAGCACATTATCATTTTAGTGTTATAACAATATTACTCACAGCTCTAGAATACACTTGAGCATTTATGTAACAATCATATGCTCTATTGAAAGAAAATATTTATTCATAGCTCTGTTATAGTAATAGGTGTTTCTAAATTAAATGTACAATTTTTATCAGAAGAAATTAAGTTTGAATGATGTTTATTAATTTGAAGAAATTCGTAATGAGCTTAGAAGATTATTTTCCAAAATATTGTTCGTCTCAAATCATGTGTTAGTGATTGATGTAAAGAATAAATAATTATTTTTACCTATGGTTTAATGAATATAATACGGTACATACATTTTATTGTCTCTAAAAAGTAATTGAATGATACGAAATCGTTCGATAACACCTTCAATTCTTTAAATACTTAAGTAAGTTACTTAGTTCTCCCTGGAGCTTAGATATATGTCGATACGAATAATTTTAAAACAGTAAAAACTGTAGTAAAAGTCTATTTACATGAAAGGAGAGAAGGTACAATGACAGACAGTGACTTAAGTTTGAATCGATGATCTCAGGAACTGGTGCAGAGCTGATCGTCTTCCGCCGGAATTCATGCAAGGCAGAGAGTTTCCCGCCAAGATTCAGAATAACTTGCTCTCTATAATCCAGAATATATCAATAAGAAAATCTTAGCAATTGACAGAGGATCTTAGTAACCAAAAAGTCATATTAGAGTGCATACGCGATTATATGTAGTATTCTACAATAGCCTCAGTCGAGCACGTTGCATTTGAGTAGGTGAATTTAAAATATTAAACACATATAATATAATATTTACATTTATGTTTAAATATATATATATATATATATATATATATATATAAATATATATAAAGAGAATATGTTCCTCGAGTTAAACAAATAAGCTGTAAAAATAAATCTTTTTATATTTAAACCCTAGTGTTACGTATATAATCAAATTTAGTAAACTTAATATGATCACCCAATGGAAGGTAATTAAAACGTGAGAAGATAACACCAAGGTGTAGAGTAGCTGGGCGACGCCTGAGTAAACACAGTCTCAAATAACACACATCCTCTCATTGGCTCCCACCCGGAGCATAAACATCAAAACATCTTACTTTTGATGATTTATTGTATCCACCAAGTCGCTATAACAATCTTCATTTACAAGGTTATAAAGCAATAATATATATATATTGGGGCCTAAGAGAATAACGCGTATAGAATAGGTTATGATTAGGAAATAAACGATATTAGTGGACTGACAAATACGTTATCCCTTAAGAAAATTTAAAAGCTACGCACTTTTATTAAAACTAATATTTTTTTAATAATTTAATATTTAAAAAAACCTTCTTCTTAAAGTCAACTACAAGTTACAACAACCGTAAAAATAATTTTCAGATGAATGAAATAATTTTCCCCGTACACGCAGACACTCATAAAACACATACACAAAACTGCACGCAGGTTAACAGGCATCATTTTTAAGGCCACATTTTTGGGTTTGGGTGTCCCAAATGGATAAATCCACTGAATACTAAAATTAAAACCTTTCGACGAAAACTATACTTTCCCTTTTGTAATATCATATAGGTGGGAAAAAGTAAACATACTTTTGGAATTGTGCGGTAATATACACTTGGCAAATACGTGTGAGAGTTTGTACGAATTTAGGTGATTGGGGGCTCTATTGGTCGAGTGATGGCCTACAATCCTGAACAATCCATTTCGCTGATTCCGATATAAATCAATCTTTGTCTCTATTTATATTAATCTTGAAATGTGTGAGCTGACCTTTACCTTATTACCTATCTCTAACATATTATCTGTATTCTATGTGAGATAGATGATACAGCTAAAATTAAAGATTAGACTCCGTCCAAGCCTGATGCGCATTGTAGGGTGAATATTGTATGAATGCATATCTTTGGTTGGCTACAAAATAAAACCCATATTTATTACTGAATAAAAACTTATCCTTTCTAGGATCATTTTAGGAACATTAATCATTATAATAAAATAATCTTGTGACTACCGTTTTCAAACAATTCTACGGTAGGATCGACTGAAAAGGCAGTGTGAGATATGTTGGTTGAAAAATGTGAATTGTAAAAATTAGTTAGTTTTGCTTGTTGTATGAGTTGAACTAATTGATTTTGGATAACTATATTATTACTATGTATTACTGTTGAAAGTAAAGAAATGGATTTTTGAGAGGATATAAAATGTTTTTCAACGACCTTTTGAATGAAGATGTAGTTGTTGAGATGTGAACTGCCAGCTGGGGTACCCCACTCTGCCTGTTCTTAATTGTCAGCGTTGGTGTTGGACGTTTTTTCTTGTACCGATACTTCACTGTACACTTTTATTTTTAATGATTACGTGAAACTTAAATATCCTGTCATTATGATAAAAAAATTAAACTTCTCTTCAACTGAATTCTTTGGAACTGATTAAAAATTAAAATTATATTTAATGGTTAAGCGGGTAGCGCAATGCTATGATAGCCATGATAGATGGCAGTAGACTGGGCTTGTCTGTGGTCGATAGATAAAGATCACAACCGAGATACAAAGGTCGACAATATATCTAACAGGCAGTCTTAGTAAAAACTATTCAACACTCTTCTTCTTTAAATCGATTTCTCTTACTCAATATACATGATGGTGGTAAACTGTATAATTTACATCGTCACAGCAATTGTAGCTTACCCTCTAAATAAACGAAATGACGCCAGTAGAGCACATTATATCTGAATAAGCAATCGCCTGTGAGTGGCCCGGGTCACTCAATACTCATAACTAACCAAATAATAAAATAAAACATGTAAATAAAAATAGTGTCATTCATTACCTATTTTCTCCATAACATTGTCAATAGGTACTGGTATCCAGGACTCAAGAACTTCTCCACACTAATGTCTAGGACCTGGTGGCAGACGTCACAATTAACAAAGCCCAGCACGAACTTTTATGGCACAGGATTCAAGGAAAATGTGATTTCTACGACACCAACAAGTGTGAGGGTGAGGAAAGTGAGTAGCTTTTACACCACGGAACAGTTATTGTAACTGAAACTGAATCAATAATCAATTACAAGTATAAATGAGTATAAAGTGGAGCATTAACATTACATTTTATCCAGTACTAATCCCCTTACATTACAACTGCATGAATAACCGTGTCGTAAGCATAAAATGCATCAAGTTTTGACTCGACAGGAAGGAAGTTCCCGCCACATTTGAGCGAAACTACGTAAACATTGCTCTGGGCTTTGCGCTTCACCTTTTGCCAATCAACTGGAAATTCATTAGGTCATTAGCAACTATACTCAACCTGCGAGTAATATTTATAGTCAATGAAAAACTCCTTCCTAATCTTTGTTAACTCTTACGTATTAAGTAAACAATTTAAAAACAAATATTTTTATTTTATAAAAGTAATAAGATAAAATTAGAATTTTATGAAATAAATTAAAGTTTTTCATTCTAAATTTAATTTTTGCTACATGTGTTAACCATTATTATATTAGAAGTCTGCCTGAACTAAACCAACAGGAACATGACAGTATTAAAATTAGATTATACTGGATTTTATTAAAATCTGCAACGTTTCGTTGCAACAAAAACAACTGTCTAATACAGTTACCTGTACGTATTTTAAAATACGAGTATAATATACGCGAATTTACGGAATATATAATTAACCAACACGATCTACCAATGAAATGTTGAAAGAAGATTAACGCTTATAAATTATGTTTGGATTAATGTAAAGAAATACTAATTTATAAAGCTAGGTTAAACAATAAAACAGCAGAGGTAGGGGAGAGGATTGACGGTTACGTCATGTTACTGTCGGTCCATCTGACACTCCAGCTGCCCTTGTGAAACTGAGACAAAGGATAGGGCCTCTTTTATTTATTCCTTTGAAATCTTATAAAGGCAATGTGTATTAGACGTAAACTTTTCGTAACACAGCATATCTATAACATAGGTAAAAACAATTACAGCTAACTAACTTTTATTTAGCTATAGCCTTGAATTATTAATTAATTAATGTAGGATAAATCTTGTCATTTGTTTAGTCAACTTGTTATTTTGTTTTAGTTTCATTATTGTAATCTTGAATTGCTCCAAATATCCACTATAAAGCCTAATCACCTCATATTCTAATTGAAAAGATTGCCTTCAATATTTTGATTATACAACGTCAAGATCAAGTTTAATTACACATTGCCTAGTTCAAAGGCTGAAGTCACCATTAAAAACTCTGGTAGTCAATCTATTAGGAGCACATATTTGATTGACTGAGACCAGCCGGCCAGGGCCTCCAAGTCCCTCTTACTTCTCTGTGCCGTTACTTGGTGAGCAGCCGTTAAGAGACAACATATCGTCTGCAATTCGGTGAATTTCGGTATTTTTATGCCCCTGGATCACTTGTGGGCCTCCCACTACTTTGTACGAAACCCAGTACCGGTACCGGTTATCGTGAGTGGGACTGTCGAATTGTTCAGAATCTCTGAGCTCAGGACGTGGAAACTTCACACTTAATCAACTGATTTATATATTCAATTTTCCCCAATTTTATGTATGAGCGCTAAGTTTTGTATCACGTCTCATTTATATATTTCAATTGAAGTGGCCACCATTAAGAATCAATCAAATAGTGGTTGTCACAAATCAAAAAACCTTTAATTAATTAATTTTGTATCATTATAATATTGAATTGTTGCTATCGAATCCCCATATGCTTTGATTAACTAATGAAACTATGTTGCTATGAACGATTTGTCGGGACTATCTGTTGCTAATAAAATTGAATTTTATATTGAGATAAATTAAGTATTATCTCAAAATCTCTCTTACTTCAAATTTATCTGTGTCTTGCCACCTATATTATTTGCATATATTTGTTGATATTTATTTTATTCTATCTAAAACTTTAAATATATTGATTTTATAGCCTATAATCTTATTATTTCTCGAAGAGACTTACCAATTTAATAGAAGGAGTAATAATAATAGAGATAAAGACAATTTAGTTTAATAATAATGTTTCAAAGGGTTTAAATGAATTAAAATATTAAACAAATCAAGTCTGATTTATGACAATTTCGATGTTTAACCAATGAAGCTTAGTGTTCTGGAAGAACTTAGTATTATTTCCAAAGAACCATCGTGCATGTATTTATCGTGATGTGTGAACGATTATCGCCTTGGATGTAAAATATTTTATAATGTACACCTGTATTCAATTTCAAATGGAATACGTCCCAGCTAGCCTTGAGTAATGAGTATGCCTTGAGGCTTTTGGAACAGATAGACAAAAAAATTAAACTGTTACAATGTTAAAATTATTTTTATATGTATTAATAAAATATTACTTTACGATACAAATGCTCGCAGTAATGTTTCCAAACCTAAAATATTAGATTCAGGTTTTTTTTTAAATTTATGAATATTTAAAAGGTATCCCTGTTATACAGGTGTTGAAAGAACAATCAGATGCACAAATCCCGTCGGTCGGTTGTGTGGCGTTTTGTACAGTTTAAAACACCTGGTACAGCCGATCCAAATGACATTTTGTTCGACATTTCACAGTTTTCGTAACAAAACAGGCTTACCAAAGAGAGATACGATATCAATAAAACATGCTTAGAACGTGTTTTTAAGCGTGTGGATATTCGCGCTATCCCGCCAGATTCAGCCCTGTTTACATTTAACTAAGCATAATTACATTTACTCGTACATCGATTCCATTTGCAAAATGTATTTATGTATTTAACTGCCTCATTGTTGTTTAGTAAGACTGTAGTTTATCCACACATTTGCTTTACAGTTTCCTGTTTTAGAGACGATGATTTCATTAAATACAACGTACAGAACGTAAACAAACGGTGTCACAATACAACACAATAATCACAATCACAATAATTTGTGTAATACCACTGAATATTAATCACAGTACATAGCATATTACATGATAAAGTTCATATTTTTTATTATAAAATAATAACCTATGGCAGCATATTAAATTACTAGTTTAGAGTCGTATAGGAATAAATACATAAACTACAAAAACTATAAAACTATATAAAGATTTTTATAGTTTTATAAAAAAACTAAAAATATTTCTAAAGATTGTTAAGGATAGTACAGGCTTCACTAACATTTCAAAATTATCGACTGTCTAAGAGTGTCAATATAGAAGAACAGTTTAAATTGAACCTTCAGACGCTAAAGAAAACTGCCAGCTATAAAAGCATTGGCCCTCAGAGACTGATATCTTTCCCTGACTCTCCCGTTTCTCAACTCCTTGATATATTACATGTTTTTATACGCTCACTTCCTTAAATCGTGTTAAACTGGTAAAACCGTATACATTAATATACAACCAAACCATTTGGAACGGTGAATTATTTTTACTAACATTATTTACTACATTATTATTAGTGGGCTACTTTAGTTACAACCCATTAAAACCAAGAGTAAAACATGATTTTTCATAGTAAAACATGGATTACAGACATTATATATACGTGTGACTTACAATAGTGAAAGGAAAAATAAAAAGGTTTAGGTAGAGTAAAACATTTCATTTAGTGAGTTAGAAATTCTATTTATTATAAAATGAACCTAGAAAATCCTTGATTATCCATGGTAAAAATGTGTAAGAATAAGTAAAAATCCACCATTTATCAATCGCAACGTAATATAAATATTATTTATATTAAATTATAATAATAAATAGTTGAAATTCCGAAAAAATCAATATGCATGTTATGTTTTCCCACAGACGGAAACTGTAAAGTATTTTTGGTTCATTTTGTCATATCAAATACAAAAATTGTGTTAGCCACTTAAAAATTTTTATAGCTATCTCTTAATTAATTTTAATTAAGTAAAAAGTAAAGTAAAGTTCCGTGTAACCTTCTGGCCAAGGTCTAATGTTAGAGTTTTCAGGTCGCACTACTGCCTCTAACGAGACCTAACGACTACTTATGTAGCCGGGACCAACGGCTTAACGTGCCTTCCGAAGCACGGTGGCAGTCTGAGAAATTAAATTTCATGTGTCATGACCAGGAATTGAACCCGGGTTTTTTGGGTGGTAGGCCAGTACTCTACCCACTCAGCTATGACTGCCACTTAATTAAGTTATTTGTCTATCTGACATAAGCATGAAGGTGAGGCTATACCCTAAATGGCGTTTTACATTAAGATTATTAAAAAGTTAAATCCTTATATAATCACCATAGTAATGAGCTCAAAATACATTTTTCTTCAACTTCCACTCTCGTCAATTGGTTACTGAGATATAGGAACTGGTAAACACAATAAGGTTTACTCTGTCTTTTGGATCCCCAATGTTAATCTTACGAGGAAAAAAATAGGTTATAGGTCACATATTATTTGAAATATTGTGATAAAAACGACCTTTTATGGATTTCCGGTACCTCCAAAATGCGATGTCAGCCAACTCACTTTATGTATTTGGTGTGACAAAAAGAGCCAACAAATATATTTTACAAAATAACTTTGGATAAATAGTTTTGGATGAATGTAATAAATTTGGTTAAATCGTATAGCTTAACGTTTAACCTACTAAAATAAGTTATGCTAAAAGTTTAACTCATGGCCATCATGGCTCAAATCTTGTAGTTAAATTTATGAAAAGATGTTTTTCAGGAAACTGATAAATTTACATATTATGTAATTATAGTTAATTAGTTTGACTATTAATTGGAAAAAAACTGTAATTATTTTACTTTGAAGTAGAATAAATATAAATTCAAAATGAGTACACATGATTAATACAAGGAAGGTCTATGAAACTGAGAAATGGTTTTCAGATACAAGTATTTAGTAAAATATTTCGGACCATTTAAAATATCTTACAAGCAGTTTCCGACGATGAAATAGAGGAATTTTCTTATAAAATGTATCGACTTTAACGTATCGACATATTTTAACAGCTATGCTCACTAAATGACAAAGTGAGCTTAATTTTTGAAGCTTTATTTATACAAAATAATATTTGGTAGAAATTAGTTATATGATATTATGAAGTAAATGTAAACAGTTTCCAATTAGAAATCTATTGAAATAATTCAAGTTTGAAAATTATTATTTGATTTTAGAATAAACGAGCACTAAACTACAGTAATATCATTCAGTATTTGTTAATATCTCCTACCCTTTGCAACCTATTTGATCTTGATCAATAGCAACTGTATTGTATTGAGATAATATATTTGTGTATGATGTGTATATAGGCTAGTGAGTGCAAGGAGCATGGTTTATTAGTGTATTGCTATGTGCATGGAATTGTGCGAGCTATAAAAACCAAATTCTGATGTTTGGTCTTTGTGTTTCTGGATGCATATTATGGATACTATAGTTTAATTAAAATTGTACTTTTTTGGTTTTTTATGTCCCACCTTCTCATCCCAGGACTGTTTTTGAACTAGGACATCTCCCAGAACTGTTATTTCACATTACTCCAGGCTAGACCTAGCGGGTTGCGACATTATCACATAGCTAAAAACCATTGGTGATTGGCGGGATTTGAACCTGGGACCCTGGGCACCAACGTCCCGTGCCCTACTCTTAGTCCAGTGCGCTCCCCATTTGAAATGGTACTAAGCCTATGGTGAATTCTAAATGTAAGGTGTTGGGAATTTTATCAAACCCGATCGTAGTCACACAGCTCCAAACCAAGCCAACTTTGATGATGTGAACATATTGGGTAAGTTAAGGCTAACCTACCTTGATATCTTGCTGCTATAACGTAAAACTTACAATAACAACCGTCTTACAAAATTTTGGTGAACACATGAACCTTGTTCAATGTTCAAGTACATAACTTGCTAGACGTTTAATTTTGGTTTAACTAAATAATCGGTGACATCCCAGGTTTCTCTCTACTCCATAACGTTCTTAAACTTACATTTACTAAATGATGAAGTTAAGTAGATACTGTGTCCAATGATGATGTTAGCGGATGTTTTGCAGAGATCACAATCCTCCAAGGCAGGTTGGCACAAAGGACACGAGAGCTACAGATTAACAGACGCGACCACCATGACACGGCCGACTAGACATGACGTCAGCCAAATCGGTTGTTTTCTATATAAAAGTGGAAGTCCTATCTGCCCCAAAGAACTAATGTTTCAAATCTGTATCCTCAAGTAGGCTATTTTAAATTTAATTAAGGATACGTGTAAATATGGATTTACCAGTTCTAACCAAGTCTGGTAATAATAAAAAATTGATAAAAAATAATAAACAGTTTTACAAAACCAACACAGACTTTTAAAATTTTGATAAAATCAATAACACAGTCTAAAAGGATCTTATGAAGATACATTTCCAATGTTTGGTTAAATAATGGTTTCACACTTATTATATAATGAAAGCGCAAAAGACATTAGGAAATGCAAATTAATATGAGTTTTATAACTAAATCCTTGAATTTGATTATCTTCACTTTCAATAGTATATAGAGCTAATTCTAAAAATCTCGACCTTTTTAGCTTTTAAATGAAAGCCATACCAAATATTAGGTTTTAGATTTGTTAAATACGATTTGATAAATTTTAATTCTTATACGAATGTATTAAAATTGTGGACAGCTGCAGTCTTGACCTATTCTGCACATTCTTTTTCTATCTTAGTCTCACCACAGGCTGAACGACATTTATGGAGTCACTAAACCCCATAGATGTATTTTAACATTCTGTACGTACCTGACTGTACGTGATCATATTCGAATCCAGTTGAGGTATTGTTAACCATCATTTCTCGTGTTAGTGCTGGGTGGTAGTGTTTACAAAGAATATTTGTGATGTCATTTCCGTGTTTTGACTGACATCGGCAATAATGCTTTTATCGTTTACTTTTTATATAGTTTTTTTTAATTCAATTAATATTCAACCACAGTATTGATACCTACTAAAACATTTTAAAAGTTTTATTATTTTTTATTTTCAATGTAGTAAACTAAGCTGTGATACAAATAGTATAAATGATATTGTCGGTGTATATAAAAAATAAATTTGCTTTTTATAGTTTACTTTATGGTTTTGTGTTTGTATTTATGGCAACAGGTTTACACACAAATACTTGTTATGAAAGGACATGTTTATTATACTCTCGATCATCTAAAATGCGACCTCTTCTCGGAATGGGTAACTTCCGTGCTTGGTAATTAAATGAAATAACACTTGCAATTGAAATATTTTAAATTATTTTTCTAGATTATTATATCAAATTTGAATATATTTACAAAAGATATTGATAACTTTGAAGTGGGTAAGTGAGGTATTTGAGTAGGGTATAACCCGGATGGTTGAAACACATCAGGTCTGATGCGATATTTCGACCCGATAGTCGGTATCGACCCTCTGTACCAAGCTTATATGCAAATGACTGCCATTAACCAAGGCGTGTTGCGTGTCCCGTTTATGCGCTAGCCGTGAAAAAAGAATAACCGTACATTAATTGCTGCTCAACTCTATTTTCATCGATAACAGGTTTTGCCTGCGGTGGTTTAGGTGGTGGCACGATTTAGTGCACTTTCATTTACTTCAAGCACGTTTTAAATAAATAGTCACCGTTAAAGTTTAGTTATATAAGTATGAAAGTGGATAAAGATTTCTTTGATAGCTAAAATATCTTAACAGATAAAATCTCATAAATAACTTATTTAATAATAACTTACGTCTGCCACAGTTCATACACACATTGACCACTACTCTTTTCGCCTGAACGACATTTTAAAATGTTGATGCAGGGACGTTGTATCCGTTATAAAACTGTCATACATTGAAACACAAAATACACACTCGTTGACATATGAAAAACGAATAACGATAAAAAAACAGTTCTGTCTGCAGGCCTACTTATAACGCGATCGTGGCACTGCCTGAGACGCTGCTTGTGTTTTGTACGCGACATTTGGTTGCTTGGTATATTTTGTAGGATTTGAGACTACTATAACAATTTTTGTTTTTAGCTATACATCGTTAATTCATTAATTCGTATTTTGCACTAATTTTGTAATGTTCTAGGTTCAAGTTTACCTGACCACGAGATCCCAAAATATCGTGACACTTCGTTTCAAAAGCTCTAGGCAAATTAATAATTAAATCTTTTTCACTACTGTTTGTAATGATGATTATCGATATTCGTGAATGTATAGAGTGATTTTAAATACACGTTATAAATAATCTATAGCATTTCATAAACTATTTAATATATTGTGGTATTGAATCGATATTACTTCATATCCATGTATAAACAGCAGGGTAATTGGAAATTACTGGAATCTATGTAATACGTTGAGATCATATTCACAATCATTTTTGTTTTACCCTACGGGGTCTCTAACTAGTACCTAGCAAGACGTCATTGGTATTGTCAAAGTATTGATTATGATAAAGAAAATTTAGCAAACTCTTGTAAACAATGTTGTCTCGAACAAACAAGCCACCTCAGACTTTTACACATCCTTGCAAATACCTGGAACTCCATTGCAACAATTGTACATAGATTTTGCTGGACCATGTCTTGGAAACAACTACTTCTTCATTGTAGTAGATGCCAGAAGTAAATGGGTTGAGGGTTTTCAAACAAAAACAATCATGTCTGAATGGTGCGTCAAGAAACTCAGAGAATTTTTCACCACCTCCAAATTCCGTACAAAAACGTTTCTGACAACGGAAGACAATTTACTGAGTGTATTTTCCAGATGTTTTTAGAAAACTACAATGTTACACATAAAACTAGTACCCCTTTCTATCCTTCCTCTAACGGACAGGCAGAAAGGTTTGTTCAAACAGTGAAGAAGGTACTAATAGCTATGCAAGAAGAAAAAGGAAATATAATGCAGATGAGGAATCAAATAATTCAACTGCAACAGATGATTGCTCTTTGATGTTTCGGCGAACAATATTGGATCTAGTGAATTCTGAAAAAGCTAAACCTGAAACACACCATCATCCAAAGTTGTTTCAAGATTTCATGTGGGTAACAGAGTGTAGGCCCGATATTTCAGAGAGAGAGAAGGAAATTGATGTTGTGGCCATATAATTGGTACAGAAAGTGACGTCGGTTACACTTTAAAAACGGACGATGGTACCATATGGGGAAGCCATGTTGAACATATTATTTCTTCAAGATTCAAAGGGGAAAATGATACATTTTTCCTCATTTAACAATCAAGTTCATTATTTTTGTTTAATGTCAAGTTATTGTTTACAAATTAAATAGTTCATTGTATAATAAAATGGTAATTTAGTAGCTAAATATTACTCTTGTATTATTTCTTTCAGATTTAACACTACATTTTTTTAGTCATAAAAATTAAACAAAACAAATAAAATAAAACTATCATCATGCTGAAGTAAGAAAAGAAAGTTTAATGCTAAGAATTTGTATCATACATCCAATAATTAATTAGTACATACTGTAATAATAAGCTGTTTAAAAATATGAACCCCTGTCTGTAAACTGAAATATATAGAGAACGGGTTTTACGATTGAGTTAAAATACAATATTAAGATAATATAATTGTTAAATAAAATATATAGTAATATAACTCTATACACTATGATGTGTGCGAACAAAAAGTGTATTATTTGCGTTTTTGTACGGGATTGGGGCTGGCTTGTTTAGTACGGCAATTCCTTTTTAGGTGGCAGCTCCTCTACAAAATTCGCAATGTAAATTTTTTCGAGAGTGGGATTTTACGGGTCTGGATGTCTTAAATAATGAATATTGAATTAAAATAAACTACTTTCAATGATGTTTGTTACCTATTTACATAATCAGTTTGAAAGATATTTGTAATAGGAAAATATTTGGAAATATGTAAATAAGCTCTACTGACAGTAATGCTATACCGGTATGTCTTACTGCTTTCCCAGTCCATAATATTACTCTTTACGGTCAAAACTAGAAATTAGGCTGAGGTTATATTACCTTCAACGTATTTATTCACAAATCAATTACTAACAACTCACTAAGGATTCTATAGAAAAAATGACAATTTGCACACCAAAAACCTCAGCCTTTACACACACACACACACACACACACACACACACACACATATATATATATATATATATACGGATAAAATAATATTAAATAATAATTTTACCATACAACATACTCGTATGCCATTTTATATTTGCTTGAGAAAGTACTCGTTCAAAACACTCTTCACAAGAGAAATAAGAAATAAAGATGAAAGTTTCTTGAGCTCTGTTGACTGACAGGTGAAATGCAATAAAGAGAGAAAATCAGAAACATCAAGCAACGTTATAATGTGTGGAACCTGACGGCTCTGTATCGCAATATTAAGACATGTCTTCTCTGGAGCTCGTTATCATTCTGACACATTGAGTTAAATACTGTACATTCTAACTTGGCAAGCTTATATTTTACGTTGGATTTGGATATGCAATGTAACAAAATATGATTTGTTTTTATTTTATTTTGTGTATTTCTACGCTAGAGGCATTTTTCACATGTTCATGGGAAACGTTTCAAACCCCGGTCTTATTACTACCTAACGTTAACTTGTTGCTAAGAAGCATCATTAATTAATAGCCTAATGACAATGGTGACTTGGTCCAGATTCGACCCTTGCGGGATTCGATCCGGCAACTTTCAGTTTTAAGGCGGGTATTATAACCACTACCACCCAGCTAGTTAGTTAATGAGTTTAATTCATGTTTTCATATAGAAAAATTGTCAGTAATTTATAAAATGAATTTTGAACACGGCAGCTAAATGACACGATAGTAATCAAATTTAATCACGATACGAATAGTCTGTCAGTTGAGCTGTTTGTTTAAATTAAGTCATAAGAGAATCAATTTCTTTTAAGTTTCAATATTGTCGAAGCATTATTGAACAGTAAGTTTGTCGTTAAATAATCTGGTTTGCTTATACCGTTGTAGTTGAATTAAACTAATTTCCTGGATTAAGAAGTATTTCAACAGAAGTATTTAGTGTTATGAGAGACCGAGGTCAAAGTTACTAAATACAAAAGACTGGTTTATTTGAAGTATTCTCTTTAGGACTAAAATCTATTCGAGTTTCATAAGTGCATATAAATAATATTTAATGAAAACCAACGTTTTGGGTATAAGCTTGTATGTTAAATTACGTACTAATGAAAATATCCATTGGATTGTTTCATATTTTACTTTAGTAACATTTTTGCTCTTAAAGGTTGCTCTTGAAGGTTGTAGTCTTTATGTCATTTTCATTTATTTATTCATCCTTTTATTACTAATAAATATCCTTTAGTTTAGTAAATTTCTAGTAATGCAGGTGATGATTTTGTTAAATTTAAATTAAATTTAATTAATTGTAAGGTATCAAAAAATAGGTTTTTAAATGCAAATGGATATACAACATTTTAAGATAAAAATAGATTTAAAATCAAAAAGAATTAAATGGTTTTAGCAGCTAGAAGATGCTAGAAAACTTTTCTTTATCTTCTTAACAGAAAAAAATGTCTGAATAATGTTAAAATATTTCTGAACTTCAGGATCACTGTTTAGTAAAATTAATTTAAAACCAATTAATCTGAAATACTCTTAATATGCTCATATGAAAAGTATGCCCAACTTCGACGATTCTATATAGACGATTCTAGACGTCTATATAGACGATATCTAGGACGATTCTATATAGATAAATAACGAATATTGTTCCTAAGCATCCAAATTATCGGTGGTTTTTAGACCTGTACAGTTTCTATCCATATCTCTTCATGAGGTCTAAAAGTTAATTACAACTAAAATAAATTAATATTCAGACAAATAATTTGTTCATAATGTGAACTGTATTGACCACTGAACCTCATTTGAAACATTTTAAACGGATACATCTTGTTTTGAAGAGAACCAGTTCAACATTTTATTACAAGAATTTATTATTTATAAATATTTTATAAATTTTTACTAAAATAGTTATTTTTTATCTAGTTCTACAGAGGGTAAGCTGAACCATGGCAGAGCAATTATTCATTTATCTCAGTTGTCTCAGTTGTCTCCTTCAGCGTTGAAGTCGTTTGAGGGCGGTGCACTTTGGTTGCCCGAGAATATATTGTTTTTTATTCCAGAAGTTAATACTTACAGAGTACAGTTAACACATTTGACAATGGAGTAATTTTACAATTAGAGATTTTACAAAAAGAGTAAAACTTGTCAACATGGCTCAATAAATAACAGTGTAAATTATAAGTGTATATTTTAAAGAAATTTGTACCACTTTAAATTATATTCGTTCATTCAGTAAAATTGTTGTACGGGGTTTTGTTTTATTAGCTATAGTATAATTAGAATAATAGCAAATTTTAGTATTTAAATTAATCATAACAATGGAGGTAGTTTTTCTGAATATATTTTTGACATGGGTATGTTTTAGCTCTGTTTGGGGGGGGGCTGTTGGCAATTTTTAAGATGAAAATTTTAAATATAAGAACAGCTGTTTAGACGAACTGAAAACATTGCCTTCATACATATCCATGATCTAACCTATTTCCCACAGGGAAGTAAATACAAACATTTGTCAAGTATGTCTTAAGACTTTTAAAAGAGGCAAATAAGGAATTAGCAAAACGGCACCTTAACACTTTACTGTAATAACAACGTGAATTTCACCGCATTTCATTATTTAAAAATATAATGAATCTGGAGTCCATGGTTACTATTTCATTTTTCTAGATCTACATACAATATAGTTGATAAATATAGCTATAAATTAAATATAACTTAACTTAAATAATAACTTAAATATAGTTCGTTTTCACAAAAGTATTAGTTTGTAATGCCAATGATTTAATTTAAATATCTTCCTAAAATACGAATGAGTTTACCTACATCTTAGCCACTTTAAATTATCCATAGATGGTAAATTAATCAATAATATAATGTAATTAATAATTTTTACTGTGATATCTTGAAATAGTTCTGTTTATGATTGTACAGTATTTTTTTTATATTCACTGCAGTTAAGTAGTTGTGGTTAAGTAATTAGAAAAATCTGTTTACATACCATTTGAAATTAAGGGTATTTATATATTTACTTAATAGGATAGTTCAATTATATTCCAATGAACACCTCCTCACCATTGCTACATTTACAGTAATATAAAAACATAAGGTATTGTTTAAAACTTTGTAATAAAAGCTGAGTACATGTAATTTTTTAAATTCATTTTCTCAAATTATTAACACGAACAAGAGTTTTGTTCAAACCATCATGATGGATGAAATATTCAAGTGTTAACTGCTACTAAATGTTTGATTGTTAATAGATTAGATTAGATAAGATTATTGAAATAGTGATCATACGACAAGGTAGGTATTTTAAGCCAAGTATAAATGAGGATTGAGTGTAAGATGATTGTGGCGCGATCTTGTCGACTTGTTACTAATCAAGGCTGACATGTTCCTTAGACAGGACTGTTAATTAATAGCCGATGGCAACTAAGGGACCTAAAGTTTAACGTGGAGTCCAAACCACGGCCTCTTAATTACGAATTGGTCTAATTATGAGGATGATATTTGCGGATTGACGTAGTTTTCAATAGTGCGGACACACAATCCACACAAAAGAACACTTTACCCATCGGCCATTGCTCACAACTATCCAAAATGAATTGAATGACCTCCAAGTAGCTGAATTACAGGATGACGCCACCGTCCCAGTCATATAAATAACAGGATATCTATGATTATTTAAAATATTTAAAACGCTATGGATGAACGCTATAATAGAGAATAATTCCAAGAAATTTCGTAGAATCAACTTTTTTCAATGACTGTAATGACTGTATCGACCATTACAGTCAGGTTTTCTTTTGGCATCCCTTGCCTTGAGTAGCTTATCCAATTTGTTTTTTGAGGATTTATTTCCATGTTGTTTAAAAAAAATGCTGAACACAAGTTTACAGTCCAATGAATGCATCAATTTCTAATTTTGAAACGGAGTTTACGCTGCTGCAGAGAGTTGTGTCATCTGCATACTGAACCAATTTTCCAATTGATAATGCAGATGAAAGATTGTTGACGTAGATTGAAAAATAATATGGGTCCTAAAATCGATCTCTGGGGGACACCATACTTAAGGACAATGCTTTTTGAAAACTGGTTTGTAGTCTGGACCTTTTGAGTTCTGTTTGAGAGGTAGGATTGAACCCACTGTTGTAGAATCCCGTGGACCTAGCACCGATAGAGCTTTAAAACCAGAAGGCCATGATCAACACAGTCAAATGCCTTCGATAAGTCAAGGAAGACACTGAGTGTCCTGTGCTGTCTGTTCAGGCTTTCCACTATCTTAGTTACGAGGCTATTAACTGCATCTGTCACCAATTGGCCCTTTCTGAAGCCAAACTGGTCCTCAGAAAAGACATCATGGCGGTTGAGAAATTTAATCAAACGTTTCAAAAAGATTTTTTCAACAATTTTGCTGAAAACTGGAAGAAGAGAGATTGGGCGGTAGTTATTCACTTGGAATGGATCCCCCTTCTTAAAAACTGGGATGACCTTTGATTCTTTTAAGGCCGTCGGAAAAATTCCACTTTTAAAAGAAGTATTGATTAAGATTGTCAATGGGCCTTTGAGGTTAGAGACACATTGTCTAATGACCCTCACTGACACGCCATTGACATCCGTCGAGGCTTTACAAGGCAGTGCCCCAATAGCTTCTGCCACCTCATCCTCCGTGGAAAGAAATAACGCCATGGACGCCAGGGGCCAAGATACTTGATCAGATAACATTGATCTGTGAGCTGTAGCACCATGTTGAAGTTTAAGGACACTAGTAAAATAATTGTTAAAATAATCTGAAATTTTTGAAGATTCTTTAATTACAGTGCCGTTGACTTTCAGATGAATTTGTTTTGGATGGTTTTCGTTTTTCAAATCATTTATAAATTTCCATGCTGTTTTTCAGACGTTGTCACTCTCCTTAAACTTTTGGTTGATTTCGTAGGTTATATATGCACGAATGAGTTTTCCATAAGTTCTCTTATAATTTCTGAAACATATTTTAAATTACTCACACCTTGAATTTCTAGCTTTGACAGCATACTGTTTCATTTTGTCTCTGGATACAAGTTGACCCTTGATAATCCAGGTACAGTACTCTTCTTTTAAAGGTTAGATTTTCTGATAATTTTTAAGGGACAGCATAAATCTAAAATACCCCCGTCGCAGCAGACCTGCGTACTCAGCGAATTTCCAAAAAAGTAATATGATAATAATATTACATGACAAGTTTTATCAATATCTGTCGATTAATATATAAGTTAGTTATTTGCCTATTCCCCATAAGATTAACATAAGAAAGAGTATGCAGGTTTGGTGCTGCGAGGAACACTGAAAGTAGGAATTTCTAGCATAAAAATCTTTTATTTTGACCATTTATACCAAGTTTCATCATCATCTGTTACCTTCATGTTGTTGATAGCCACCCGTTTATGCTTAAAAATCATAGTTTATGTGTTTATCATGGCAGCAAACCTGCATACTCTTTTCCCATGTTAATCATATAGGGAATAGGCAAACTCCTTTATTTATGGACAGATGTTGATGAAAGTTGGTATAAATGTTAAAAATAAAAATTGTTTATGGTAGAAATGCCTACTTTTAGCGTTCCTCACAGCAGCAAACCTGCACACTTTTCCCATGTTAATCTCATGGAGAATAGGCAAATAATTCTCATGTTTATGGTCAGATTTTTATAAAACTTGTCATGTATTATTATTATTATTATATTATTGATTTGGACATTCGCTGAGTACGCAGGTTTGCTGCAATGGGGGTATTTTCTTCGTAAGATTAACATTGGAGCCCAAAAATACAACGTACTGTGTTTAGATTTTATAATATCTCGGTAACCGTTGGAGATAGAGAAAAGCTTTACCGAACTACATTTTGTAGTTTTTAAGCTGATTCTAACGGTGAAAGATAAAATTAGAAATTTTATATATAAATTTTAATAACGACTACTTTTTGGGGCACAAAACAAAAAAGTCCCGGGTTTAAGTCTTACCATGATACACACACACATACACCACCCTATAACTTCGCTAACAAGAGGAATGTTGATAAAAATCTTGAAAAGCACCATCAGCTGATTCATATTGGCTCAGAAAATCCTAGTTGACATATAGATGGTACCATTAGTCTATACTCGTGGCTTTTATAACTTTTAATTTTATAGCTTAAAGGATTAAAATATTTTACTTTTTCAGTCAGGAGAGTTAATTTCTTTATTTCACCTGAAAATATTGTAAAAAGCAGAATGAAGTGAGCAAGTCCAACTTTTATAGAACGGCTTAAAGCATCAGAGCCGCGCACATACTATTGACACTATCTGTACCTGAGTTGACTGTTGAGGCAGTTGATTGCTGAAGAGTCAAATAATTATTATTATCACTGTTTTCTTTGGACGGTTAGTTTTTGAGGGACAATCATCAAGAATGACCACCTGAGCATCATGGTCTGAGATTGCTGTTATTTCAATTGATGCTGTATATTAGGTGCTGTTCGTTACGACATTGTCAATGGCTGTTGATGAGGTTGACGTAACACGGGTAGGCGAGTCCATGGACTACCTCAATAAATATCGAAACCTTCTTGTTTCTAGTCGTGAAGGGTCCAGAACATGATGTTGAAGTCACCCATTATTATGAAAGTAGAACCCTTCAATGTGAGCTCATTGAGGAGTCGATCCAGGCTGTAAAAAACACATTGAAGTCACTCTCCGGCAATCTGCACAGACCTACCAAGCAGTACTTGGTATTACTTGGCAGTGTAAACTGTATCGCAGCAACCACGTCCTTATCAACGCTTTAGATTATGGGCATAGGGCTGAAAGTAAGAGGGCCTCTGACGAACAGGGCAACACCCCCACCTTTAAAAAAAGTTCTTTCATATGATCAAACCAAAATGTAAACCTGAAATCTTAAACAAATCAATACAAAGAAAATAAATCAACACCCAGATTTATTATTTAGCATTACTTTACAATTAAATATATTAGAACATTTATACCATTATTATAATTAGTTAAACGTTAAAATAACTTTTTAGTATAGTATGATTTCGGAATGGGTTTAAAATAAATTATCAATATGAACTAACTACTATTGATTTCACAGCTGTTTTTTCCTTTCTATTAAATCTTTAAACCTAAAGACAGCTGATTATTAACTATTAGGTTATTCATTGAAAACTAAAGTAAAATGCGACTAATATTGCGTAAAAAGTGGGATTATAAATGCTTGTTATTTACTTTTCAAGGGGCGGCGGACTTTTTCAAGTATTGAAAAGCCTTCTCTGGAATGTAGAGAATGCGTGAAATAAGTTTTATTGTTATCAGTTCTCCCGTTTTTTCGGAGAAGACGGCGTAGATTGCTTCCTGGAGCGTCACAAACAAACAGACATGAATTGAGATAAGACTGGTTTCGGCTTCTCTAACGAGCGCAACGTAAAAATAACTAAAAAATAAATAATTCTGAGCAATTTACAGACAAAACTCTAATTTTATTTATATAGATAATGTGAATAATTGTGATCAATATACATAAAATACATATTAGTTATGATTACCGCATAATTAATAATTGTCTTAAATAAACTAGAAGCCATAAGCAAACACCGTAAGCAAAAAATAAATCCCGTTATAACGTTTCGGAGCAAGTTGTACCAATGTCAACATATCTCCAGAAAGTTTTGAAAGATGAGGAAAGTTTGGCCACAAAAGTGTGGAAGATTATTGTATTCTGATATACTACCATTATTCTTTAAAATATTAAACTATTCATAGGATACTATTACTGATATTGGGGTCTATTAGCAATTTGCACATATAAGCTTTATGTGTATATAAATAAATGCATTTATTAATAGTTACATTCTGGTGTTGATAATTCTACAATATAATATGAACAATGTTCAAATACTCGTATATATACCGGGTGTCCAGCCTAAAGTGATCCAATAGCTAACTTTTTATTTTATGTCTGACAGTAAACATTTAATGGGGGCACTTAAGTTTAATGCTGCTTTTAGGGAAGTATTTAATTTTTAAAAATTTCCGCCTTTTTTCAAATTGTTTTTTGCTGACAACTTTAGTTTTGTCTTATGGGACACTCTATATTTTATTATGATTTTGGATAGAAAACTTGATTTTAAAAGGTTTTATTCTTGGTAGTTATTCCTTAAACCAAACCAATTAGTTGATAGAGAAAGCTTCAATTGCATTGTTACTACGAGAATCAAGTTATGTAAAGTCATGCTGTGTAACAATATATTATTATAATTATACACATGGTCCCTTAAACAGGGAAATTAAAATATTAAGAATCCTCTAGTACTTGATTGGTTTGGTTTAAGAAAAAATGTCATGAATGAAACGTTTTAAAAATCATGTTTTCTATCAAAAATCATAATAAAATACAGAGTATTCCATAAGAAAAAACAAAGTGGTCGATTATATTAGGGAAATGGCAGGAAATGGTGACCTGGACAGAGTCTTGTAGTTCTGCTGGTGTGTAAAAGTATTGGTGATAACTATATATTTTCCGTAGCTTATATTATCAAAATAAAATTGTTTATTATTCTTTGTTTTGATTACCTTTTTGAATGATTCAATATATATATGTATTATGTATTTTTATCTATAATGAAGATGGTCTTTTTCTTAAATGGAAAATCATGGTACAGCCATAATATTACAAATAATTTATGTCCGTTTGCAGCATAATAATTCTCTAAAATGTCGGCCCCGAGTAACGGGGCAAAACGCTTTGACTGAGAATCTACGTAGTAGGCCAAATTTAGATTTGAGTTTTATACTCGTCCATATATTTAATTATTATAAATATATAATTATAATATGTAAAATATAGATGGTAAATTAATTCAAAAGCACGAAGAGTTTGAATTAATAAGACAGTTTTAGATTTCCTATTATATGTCTCATTAGGGAATAGAATAACATTATATTTCCGTTAAAGTTAAGTTTGCAGAACTACCATTTCACCCGTTACCACAAGAAGTGTTCACTCTAAAGCTTGTAACTTTATTTTATAATGCTAAATACATAATTAGATAAAAAACAATAAATAATTTCTTAGCTATATTTAAATAATTTAACATAAATTTTTAAATACCTCATAACGATCTGAAAATTTTGTTAATGCAGTTATTAGTGAAATATATAAATAATGAGAATTTCTGAAATCTTAGACAGAGTCAAATTTGGAACTTTAACGCCTAAATTTCCCTTAGGATCTGCGTGTCTAGAATTTTAGTCGCAATCCAAAATAAAGCTTTGTCAGCAGGCTTAAATCCTCGCCTAGGGAAATACGAAGACAATCTTTGCTGGTGCTCTGTTCTGGGAAACTCTAAATATTATAGGTTTCATTGCTGCAGTATGTAACAGAAAATATTAAAATTTTATTTGATTCACAATATTATCATTTAAACAGGTTATTAATTATGATCGTAGGTGCTGTTGTGTTGTAATAGTATATTTTGCAATTTTTTGTAAAATTTGATTTGTTTATTAGTAAACGTTTATTGTAATCTTTTTTCAGAATATTTATATGTTTGTTCATTACGAGGCATCCAAAAGTTCTGTTTTACATGGTTTTACTTATTCAGATGCAGTAAAAAAACATAAAACTTAGAGAGTAACGTAATGTACATGTCATATTAAGTGTAGTATTTTACACCTATCCAATATTAAGATACTTGAAGATAAACTAGTTTTATTTTAATAGAAAACAGTTACCTAACTTGAAATTAAATTTATCCTATTATTTTTGTTTGAAATATGAACCAATATTCATTTAAATAATTAGTATGGTAGTTAATCAGCTTAACTTTTGAGCGTCCTATATAGGTCGGAACAAGACTAGGCTAGAGTCAGGCTAATTTTCAATCAATCAATTAAATGAAGAAAACATTTATTGCCTTAAATATTACAGTTTTATATGAAGCAGGGTTAAATATCTCAAAAAAAATCCTGCATACCACATTAATGACCTGTTTGCGGGACGAGTTCTTAAGTGTATAGGTTCGTACACTACGAGTGAAGCAGAAATAAAAATAATAATATTAATTACATGTTAGAAAAAATGTTTTTAAGACCTAAACTAAGCTAGGACAGCTACAATTTATTTAAAAATTATTTGTAAAATGAAAAAAGGTAAAAGTAGTGCAGACATTGTTTTTTATTAATTTCCAGTACCACATATTTTCAAAGGAACGTGATTTTACCAAACTGTAATTGTATAGCGTTACTTGTGAGAGGGTTAACAATTCAGATGATTTAAAAACATAGTGAATGGTGCCGAAGGGATTTGTAGTTCCCACGGGAGCCGGTATCACCGCCCTTCCGACGACGTAAATCATGCACAGACCATCCTCGGACCACCACAACCGCACGGCGGTCCCGGACCGGTCCACTTGTCATGCAAGCGCCGAGTCAACTCTGAACGGACTTTTTGCTGGAATTTTTATAACATACTCTTTTACTTAGGAGAAATTATAATTTTGTACTACAACTCTTCATATTTTAGAACCATTACAGACCAATCAATCCACCGCAGCGTGAAGATTTTAAACCCTGCCTACTAACAAAAACTTTGAGAAAAGACAGGTTTCATTTTCTGTGGGATTTGTAAATTGATTTGTAATAGGTTTAAGGATAAAGACCTATTTTAAATATCTCCCTTTAATGCACGTGAAGCAAGAAGCTATCGGTTTTTGTTGTAGGGGCTATTACTAAAACTCTCCGTATACGACGTTTCAACTAAAGCAATGAATAATATTGATATACAGATATTTTGCCTGAGGCCGAACACTGTTGGTATTTCATATCCTGTTCAACCATTATTCCACACATGCCAACCATGCTGTATTGCTCGACACATTGCAAGTTTTCTTATCTATATATTTACTCTATTCTATTTTTGTGGTTCATTATAATGTAGTATTATGGATTAAAATGTTACTTTTGATTTTTAGTGTTTTGATATTATTGATATATGTAAAACTAATAACCTTATTTGTAACAAAATGATACTTATTATAATAATTGATAATTGATACATAATTAATACAATTTGATATTATAATGGCTGTTATACTAAAAGGATTTTAAATTCGTGTTACAGATATATTTGACAGTATTCTACGATTTAAGACAACATATTACATGTGCGTTTTATTAAATGAAATTGTTTCCTCTCCCATTGAAGGAATTCACGACTGAACATAATATTATCTGAGACTATAATTATGGTGATCTTTAAATATATTTTATTTCCTTTTTACAATATATATATATATATATATCAGTAGAGTTAAAAAAAATAAAGTTTAAGGTTAATTTTATATAATCATTGTATAGAGTATAGAAACAAAATATGAAAGTATTTATATATTTTGTATGTTAGTCGCTTTAATTTAACTATTTTTTAACAATAACCACTACTATTTTTTAATTAAAAAAATACAGAATATTTTTAAAAATTTAAAAAAGATCTGTAATAAAACTATAATACGACAAAATATCTTTAATATTTAGGTATAACTTAACAAGCTTTTTTGACTGTTTTGTAACTTACACTTCATACCAATCTTCATAAACTAAGTTAAGAAGAATTGATTTTTACAGTCCATAAGAATAACATTGCTTTCAGACAACGTTCTGCGTTTATCGTGGACAGTAAATTTAATTTTCGAACCGTTAGTCGTAGACAAATAATTCAAAATACTAAGTTTAGTAATTTATGGTAAGTCAAGTTATACTTATATCGCAAAATTTAAAAATTTGATTTTTTACCATTTAAAACATAACTTTTGCCGTATTTTTACAGACATGCGGGTGGTGTCAAATATTTTTGCTCTGTGCACTATAAAATATCTTTTAATCAAAATCGTTAGAGCACGTTTTTTGAGAAATTTGGATTTTCTTTTAAGGGTTTTTAGGGGTGAACTATTAAAAATTTCAAAAAGTGAAAAAAAACAGGAGAAAGTGAATATATCATACATGCCATTTCATCTAAATTAAATTCTGTGGCACTGTACACATAGACACACACACAAACACGGAAGATTTTGGATTCAGCCACCACGGTCCACCCTAATTATATCCTTACGAAAACTATACTCTACTACGTAATTAAAAAATACAGAATATTTTTAAAACTAAAGAGGTTATAGTGCAAAAAAACCGATACCTGTATGAATACCTGAAACTCTGCTACACTGACATCTCTTAATGTTTAGGTAACCTTATTTTCCACTTATTTTAACTATTGTAAACTAAATACTCACAAATCTTCATAAAATCCTAAGTTATTCAATCTAATTTCTATTTTTACAGTCCATGAAGGTTTAAAAAATTACATATGTAAGAACTGTTATATCGTAGATAAAAAATGGCAAGTTTCAATTTAATAACGCGAATCAAGGCTTTGGTACAGATATGCACTCGAACAACAAACTAGTAAAAATTAAATGTTCAATAGAATTAAAATAAGAATTGGATGCTTTACAATATTAAACTTTCAAAGTTACCCATTACCAAGTATATGCCCGTAGTAACTTGCCCGTTAGGCTAAGCGTCAATGAAGCCGATCGGTTTTCCTCGCCTTCAAGATCTTCTCAGCGAAGCTTGCGATTCGGTTCTGGTTTTCTTTAGAGGGCAGAATTGTTTCCACGAAGAGCTAAGGCCTCAAAGTTCCTATGTCAGACACTAAAGGGACTCGGCTGCTGAGCCACCTGCCGCAGGAGAAAATGGCATGCTCTGCGATTTCGCTCCACCACCGGCACCACGCCACCACGCCATCGTGCCACCACCGCCACCTGCCAACACCGTCACCTGCCAACACCGCCACCGCAACCACCACCACCACCAAGCCGTTATGCCGATACCGCCACCGCAACCACCACCACCACCAAGCCGTTGCACCACCACCGCCACCGTGCCACCACCGCCACCGCACCACCACCACCACCACCACCACCACGCCATCGTGCCAACACCGCCACCATGCCACCACCGTCACCGTGCCACCACCACCGCCACCGCACCACCACCACCACCACGCCATCGTGCCAACACCGCCACCATGCCACCACCGTCACCGTGCCACCACCACCGCCGCGCCATTGCACCACCACCAACACCACCGCACCAACGTGACACCACGCCATCAACGCTGCCGCCAAGCTGCTTTGAAGGCGCCCAGGGCCATAAACTAATGAGAGGGAGGCGCCCGCCCAGGGCTGCTAACCTCCTTTTCACAATATTTAATTCAGTCACTGCCTTATGGTAAAGAAATATTTATATTTATTTCATGTCTTAAATATTAAACGTATAATTTTACATTAGATAACTGATAAAAGACCAACGAGACGTTTCTCTTATATTAAGTTATTAAAAATTAGTAATTAGTTGTTGTAATAAGTATTAAATTAAACACATATGATTTTTATTATCATATGATATTGATTACGTTTGATTTTTACCTTTGTATTCATCTTCATCTAAAATCATTTTCTTACTACAGTATAGTACTAATTTCGATTTGGAACACGAACATTTCAGACTGTGATCTGTGTAGTGTTGATCATTTGTAACATCTTTAACGTCTTTATATTACGATTATATATTATAGGGCCTACTTTATCAAGGCAGAGAGTACAGTTCAAGTGTTGTATGTAAATTTTCAAGCAGATTTTATTAGGCTTTAAGAGGTCTTGACTGTGGCAACCTGAACTTATTCTGATTTTAAATTTTGTGGTTTTTCCTAAAATATCATGAAATTTGACTCTAAGTCTCATTTTGGTGTTGAAAATGAAATTTTTATGAACAGTGTCAAGAATTTTGAAAATTTTGTAAAATGAATGTTCCTGGAACGTGGAGTGAGATAAACTGTCTGAAATGCTTATTTTGGTTGCAATTTTTGTATGCATAATATATTCTTTGATACTGACTACCAAACACCCTATATAATAAAATCACCACAAAAATACATACAAGAATAAATGTAATTACAGCAGAAGAATAATTTCACTAAACGGCATTCGCGTTCATGCGTTAAGGCTAACAGTATTTGAGGATAAATACGTTACACTAAAAGAGACTCTTTGTATTCAGCTCCCATAAATAACAAAACAATAGGGTTGTGTGAGGAATGAGATTTGCATTTATCCTGGGATCCTGCTCAGCCCGAGGCGGAGGAAAAATTATTATGCTTACTGTAGAGCTTTAGCCTCTTACTGGATGGGCATGTTTGAATGTTTTTATACAAGTTACAAGTGATCCAATACAACATTGCACAACTTGGATGTTGATAGAATATTGATCTTCTCTGGCTTTTAAACTAATCCAACAGACCTAAAGTATACCAAAATAACAACATCAAAATTTTAAGTAACATTTTGATTTTGTTATTTTAGTGTTAGGACAACCACAATAACGAGTAGTAGGCCTAGTAATCCAATCACACCACGCCCAATATTAATTCATTATTTCGGTATATGGAAACGTTACATTACATTATAGATTAGATTAGATTAGATCATTGAAATGGCAACTATTCTACAATGTAGGTATTTTAAGCCAAGTATGAATGAGGATTGAGTGCAGGATGTTTGTGGCGCGATCTTGTTATAATCTTGTAATATTGTTACTGACTAAGGCTGACATGTTCCTTAGACAGGACTGTTAATTAATAGCCCAACAGCCGATGTCAACTAATTGACCAACAGTTTAACGTGGAATTAGAACCACGGCCTCTGAATTACGAATTGGTTTAATTGTGTGGATGATCTTTGCGGATTAACATAGTATCCAATAGTGCGGACGTTAATCCACACAAGAGAACACTACCATCTCTCACAACTATCCACAATTCGTGACCTCCTAGTAGCTGGATTACAGGACGTCGCCACCGTTCCAGTAGAGATTATTTTCACCCAGTATGTAAAATTACTTTTGATGAATTATAATTCCAATTCATCGATTTTATGTAATCTTACTTTATGAATTAATACCAATCATATGCTTTATTTAATTATTTCAAAAAATATATTTTTGGTTATGATGTGTGTGTGTTTATAGAATGTTGATGCTGACGTGTTAATTGCATTTAGGATTTCATACACGACGACGTAGTAGTTTGCATTTGCATGCATTAAGGAACTTCATAGCACAATGAGTGAACTCCCCACATTTCCCGCTCTAAATTTTAGATCAAAGTGTACTGATAAATACTATTTGAAAGACTAGCAGTGTACTCGTTCCATGTGCGGGTTTTATCAATTAGAACAGTAGTAGGAAGTAAAATATGTATGTATTATGGAAATTTTTATCCTAATATCATAAAAAATAATACTAAACCTAGTTATTAATACCATTTAACGTGTCATCATCACAAAATAATATGGTTTAGCTTTGCAAAAAGTTTCTAATCGATACTTCATGTGAACAAATTAAGATTTTATTTTTATAGTCGATTACTTCCATTCATATGATCATTTGAATATATCATATATTCAGTAAGAAATGCGCTCAAAACTTAGCTTTGGAGTTAATATTATTTTAATGGAATAGGACATACAGTAGGTTAGTTTAGAGTATAAAATTTATTTTGAAGATGTAGAACAAGGGAAACTGTTTTTTTATGTTCCATCGGATTATCAAAGAAGGCGAACAAACATAATTTTTAGTATAATAGACGAACAGAAATTCAGACGGATAGGAATGTAGACAAACAGACTAAAATTGACCATTTAAATAAAAAAAACATTTAAACATGTTAAAATAGCCCAAAATATCTTAACTGCAACCAACTTACAGTCAAAATAAAGTACAGTAAGATAATAGCATAATGTAATAGCATATTCTTAATCTTGAGTTTAAGCATTACTGTAGTTACATTACAGAAAGCCTCATATTATTATGAAAATTGAACTAAACAAAACAACAAGAATTCCACCACTGCTCTCCAAGGTGTTGTCTTATTTTCAAGCTTATTTTCCCCAAGGGCGTGTTTATCTTAAACTATTTTGCAGGTTTAAATAGATTACATATTAAAATTTCTTCACTTATGAACTTTTCCAAAATATTTTTGGCATAGTTGACTTATTCCATAAATATTCTACTCGTAATTTTACTAAATGTAATAGTTATTTGAATAACAGATGAACCAAGTGGACAGTTTCCTTACTCGAGATAAATCCTTACTCACGAGCCTTAGGTGAGCGTGGAATGGTTTTTCCAGTGAGGCAATTAATTGTACTTTGTACTCAGTTTGCACATTATATTTTACATACAGTTACTATAAAACATAATAGTTGATAAAGAAACGATCATATTTTGAAACAGAAGTGACATTAGATTACAGAATTTTAGAATTAATAAAACAGGAATGTCCTTCTCAGAATGATCGATTTTATTCTTCCAAAATAGGCCACTTCACCAAAATACTTATAAAAATGCAAATCACATAAAGCGATCATAGTTTACTAAAAACAATGTTACTTTTGGTTTGTAACATTAATGTTTGTACTAAATAGAATTCCTAAAGAAGAATACTCTTGGAATTTATTGCTTGAATTATCTGCTGTTGCTGTTGCTTTTGTCAATTGCTGTCCTAATATCAACTATGCAGTTGTTAATTTTCCAGCTACAGAATCCTCGATATCACCTTTCGTAACGGTAGAATCTTTCCAGCCCCCATGGCACTTCAGCTGCAACATGTCACCTCGAGCCTCAACCAAAAAGGGTAGCTGGAGTATATCAAAGGCAGTGGCCTGTATATTTTTGGGAATCAGGCAATTCGAAAAAAGTAGCTATATCTTTTGGTATCTTGCCAATGTTATTAAGACCTACATTTTGTTTTCTACAAACACCTTTCCAGTACTTAAAAAAAATTACCAGTGAATAAACCTGGAGGTCTTAATCTTCAAACGTTGGCTTCCGCGGCCAGTGTCAACAATTTCAAGTTGATTTTTCGGCGTCAACCCCGTCGCCATGTAGTTTGTAATTGCCAAACGTTTCATCCTTGCTGTGAAGTGGTATCCTCAGTGGCTAGGCTGAGACTGAAGGGTTGTTTGTCCCAGTGCAAGTTGGTGGAAGGGTCAACTGCCCTGGCGGGGGTTGGGATAAAGGCTCTATTGATTAGTGTGGTTGTTTAAGATACCATTCTTTTGAGCTGGATGATGGTGTGAGTTGGCGTTTGGATACCTATTGGTGTGTGTAGGTTTCCGGTAATCAGTATGGTCTATTGATCACCCTTCCATGTGGTTAAGACGTCCAGAAACGGAAGTTATCGACCCTTTTCTTCCTCATAGTGAATCTTATGTTGGAATCACGCCATTCAGATGATCTAGAAATCAAACGGCAAAGACAAAATTCCATTACGTTCGTCAGATGTATACAGAATTCCGTGTACATGTGGTTCTATATACATAGGGGAAACCAAAAGAATGATTTCCACCACACTTGAAGAAGTTTAAACCTCATCTTGAGACAAAATATTTGAAAACTGTAAGTCTTTTGTAACTGCTGATGTTTATGTTATTTTTTTTTAATTGTGGCCATAGGCATTGAATGAACGCCTAAAAAAGGAGAAGATTGCATAACTTCAGCTTTCAGCAAAATCAGCTAAAAGTACACTTAGTAGATTTATCTGGTAAAAGATCTAAAGATATTACCTTTGCTTTGTTTTTCAATTATTCTGATCTTATAAAATAATAATTAAAATCACTGTCAACATGTATTTTACTAAAAAAAAAAAAAAATAAAATAAAAAAAATTATAAATTCTAATAAAATGTTAAATTATTAAAATATAAACATCCGGTCTGAGCGGAAACTCACGCGAATAAGCAGGACAACAGCTGGCCAGCTGATTTACAGCCAACTTATTTCACACGCATACAACTTTGACTGCATGTTACGCGCTTACTATTTCGTTGTTTTACGTTGCAAATATAGAGTAAGAGAAAGTGGTTAGCGTGAGGTAATGTTTACCTCACTGATGAGGCCCACTAAAGAGGTCACTCTGCATCCTTAAATGAGCGAGGTAAAGAGTGCATCATTGGGTAACCGTTAGTAAAGTATTTTATATAACCCTGAATAACCATTTCACTAAAACACCGTAAATTGCATAAAAAATGTAAAACACGACAAAAGGTAAAAACAGATAACACAGTGTAGAATTCTATAACAGTATTTAATTTTTAGAAATCTAGTGAAACCTTAAATTTAAGTGTGGTATGTATTTTTTTAATAAATGTGACGCCCGCGTCCCAGCATGACGTCACTCGAGAAGAAATCTTGACCGCCTCCCCACCACGGTAGGGGAAGACGGGACACGTTGTCTGGTTCCAGTGTCGGGAAGAGGAGGAGCTATTGGATTTCTCGATAAGTGCTAGTTTTAAGATTATGGATTAGTTAAATTTAACTTAAGGGGGGTTAGCTGCTGTGAGGAACACTGAAAGTAGTCATTTCTACCATAAATAGTTTTTATCTTAACATTTATACCAACTTTCATCAACATCTGTCCTTAAATAAATGTGTTTGCCTATTCCCTATATGATTAACATGGGAAAAGAGTGTGCAGGTTTGCTGCCATGATTAACGCATAAACTATGATTTTTAAGCATAAATGGATAGATCTCAACCACATAAAGCTAAATATCAAGTTTTATCCAAAAACCCCAACCATTGACCAAAAACCAACGGTTCCCATTGACCGATATGTCTGGTTTACGAACTCGTCCGAGCATTTGTAGGAATACACGTCTCTACGAAATTTGGTCTTCATCGGATCATTTTTACGAGAGTTATCGTGTTCACAGACACATATATATATATAAATATATATATATTATATTTATAAAATTTTAATATGTTTTTAATATTGGTTTAAAAAAAATTATCTACCTATAAACTTCTAAAAACTTTTATTAATACTAAACTAAAACTATTAAGTACAATAATATTTACAACAAAGCAAAACACAAATATAATAATTTTTTTAAACGATATGGAAGAAATCAAAAAAAAAAACTTGTAAGTGTCTTAACATAATGTAGATATAATTTAATATTTCCTTAAAATATTAAAATAATCTGCAAACAAAACAAATTTAGAAAAAGAAAAATGAAAACGTAGTGTTTGGAACGAGAAAAGATTATAAAAAAACAATGTTAGTTCCTTGAACAACAGAAGTAATATAGTAAACAGTGTTACTGCGGTGTGTAGCAACTTGGTAATCAAGGTAATGAGCAACAAACTTGCTGGACATCTCATGCATTCAACTCTACACTCGCTACAGTACTAAAGTAATACAGTGTTACTGCGGTGTGTAGAGATGGTAATCTTCAACTCTACACTCGCTATAGTACTAAAGTAATACAGTGTTACTGGGGTGTGTAGCAACGAGATGGTAATCAGAAGGTGAGATGCTCAGCAAACAAAACAACCCCTTGCTGGACGCCCCCAGCCGCTCTTTTGCATTCAACTCTACACTCGCTACAGTACTAAAGTAATACAGTGTTACTGGGGTGTGTAGCAACGAGATGGTAATCAGAAGGTGAGATGCTCAGCAAACAAAACAACCCCTTGCTGGACGCCCCCAGCCGCTTTCATGCATTCAACTCTACATTTCATGTACTTTAAACTAACACTACTTACTTGGAACTTACTTATGGAAAGTTTCATATATATAAATATATACAATATATAATTAAACAAATTACATGTTAAAATATTAATATTCTAATACGTAATAACATAGCTCCAATTATGTCACAAACATTGTAACATTAAATTATGTTAACTGATTGTGAAACCTTCGCTGAAAAAAAACAAATACAGGAAAAGTACGATTTTTTCGATTCAATGATGTTTTTAACTGGTAATTGTGTTAAGATTACACGGTACGAAAATGTTCAATTGCAATTTCCATTTCTGACAAATAAATTGATTTACTTATGCTACTTTTGTAAAATCGCCACTTTTTAATATAGCGAGTTAAGATTAGTTCCAAAATATTGGCTCGGCTAAATTTCAATGGTTTTAACAGTTTTATTTGCAACTTTAGGTGAATATATTGTCATTAAAAAACGTTTTCCATAACACTGAACTATTCAACTTGTATGAAGAACTAAAATCAGTTTTTTGTTATGAGATATTCATTTTTAGAAATTCATTATTTTTACTTAAATTTTTGTTGTATTTATTAATTAAATTGTACGTTCAATATTTTTGATTAGAGTATTAATATATACTTTTGACGCTTATGAGTAAAAAGCCTAAGGCTAAGTATTATATTATTTAACCCAAACCCGGTAGTTTTGAAAGTTACCGCATAACACAAGCTGGAAATCTGGCAATATTACGTAATGAGAAAATAAAATGAGCAAAGCTTTAAAATAATGTAAACTCATTTGGATTGCTAAGGACTTGAAAGATTGCCATCGTTTAGTCAGGATTATAAGACTTTCAAGGATTCCACAAGTCTACCTATTTTGGGATTCACATTACAACTTGAATAGATATAAGTTTTATATTTTAATATTAAAATCAATCACTTTCGGACTGACAGGTACAACAATGTATGGATTGATTTATGTTTCTTTTAAGTTAATACCTAAAACTAATTAAGTTTTCAAGTTGAATCTCTTCATACAGAAGTTTAATGCATGACGGAAATCAGGTATAATAATTAATGAATACAGAAATTATTGGTATCTGGCCTTATTATCAAATATATTTAAATTTCCATTGGATATTTATATAATATTTTTATGAAAATATGTATATATAGTTTAATTATTTGAATAGATCACTTAATAGATTAGTAGATCCTTAATAAAGAATGCATAAAATAGAGGATTCGTTTGGTGCAATAAAATGCTGTACAAGAAAATAAATAGTATAAACAATTTAGGCCTTTCAAAAATCGACTTAATAAATTAATTTGTTTAATTTGTAAATTTGAGAGTTAGTTAAAATACAGAGGAAATGTCGTCAACCTCTCTTCATTATGAAACTGAATAAGATTATTTACACTTATTATTGAATCAACTAACTAAACATATAATAAAAATCCAGCTGAACTTTGATAAATTGCATATAATGTTATTTATTATTGTTAATTTATTAAACATGTGAGCAATTTAAAATATCGTATTTAAGAAAAACGTTTACATATCTTTGGTTTAACGATTTTTATTAAAATTTTATAATCGAAACGTATGACGTTGTTGAGGGAAAGGAATTCCTGAGAGACAGGATATTGTTTGACTCTGTTGTCCCATTCGTCAATTTGTGGGGCGTTATATTGACAGATACATTTTTATATCTAACAAATGGAACTCAATAAATGAAAGTATTTCTTAAAATGTTACATATTTAAATTTTAAAGACGCTATTAATTAATAAATAATTAATATATGCACACCTTTGAGAATTATATATTAGATCAAAATAAAAAAATACCACCTGATAAAAAAATTTAAATGTCTTAACTAAAACTACAACGTACAAACAGTTTGTATTGCCTATTTTTTATAAAATATGCGAATATATGTATAATTTAATCCTTAAAAAATTTAAACGGATTAAAGATTTACTATTAATGTTTGGTAAGACCTGATTATTGAGTTTAGATTGAAGTCGAGGAAAAGCTGAAAAGAAATACTACAATGTTTTTAAAAAAATTTAAGCTTTTCCAAATTGATAACCAACACTCTTGGCATGTAAAATATATTCCAGCATTTAAGCTCAAAATAGTGTCAGTCTGGGAGTCTGTACATATAAACGTTTCTACAATTTTGGAACAATTTTAAATCTCAGTTGGAGTCCATCACTCGTGGCCGATGGTTGTTCGCCTACCAGCCTCGCGTTCATAGGTCAGTGAGGTGCGGCACTGCCATCTGGTGAACGTTTGCCTGTTCGATGTTACTACCTTGTTTCGTGCACTGTAGTACCCGTTATTTAATTGAACATGTTTTCTTATTAACTACTTTTATAATCATCTCAAATACTGAAGGCTTGTATTTGTTGCATGAGTGACATCATGGCGGAGAGGTACGGATAGTGTCATCAAGACGTCCTACAGGAAAAGGACGCCATAAAGTGTACGGACTGTGTTTCTAGTTTCCATATGTCATGTGCGAAGATTTCATCTGAAGAAGTACTCTACTAGATCCACATCATGGAAGTGTGGTGGATGCGCATCGGAGAATTCATCCACCAGCAGTTAAGCCGGCCAGGCCGCCATCTTGGATGCTATCGCCGCTTTCGGAAGGAAAATAATGAAACCATAGCTGTCCTAAGAAGTGAGATCAATACAAGGTGGGGGCAAATTAATTCAAGGCTTAACGAAGTTAATAATAATACTGAAAACATTACAGAATATGTCAATGATGCAAAAGGGCAGACAAGCTTTTTAAAGGCAGAAAATGAAAATTTAAAAGCGAGGATTGTAGATTTAGAAGGGCATGAATTCTACGAGTGCCGCGATGTAGTGAGAGATCTGCTCTATGAGATGAATGATGTTCAACAGTACTCGCGGGTTGATAACTTAATCATTTCAGGAGTCCCAGTTACCAAAGGTGAGGACTTTAATGTGTTGCTAACAAGAATCTCACAGCTACTTCGTATAAGTTTCTACCTATATCACATCTCATGCTCATCGCCTCCCCCTTCTGGTAAAGGAGGTCACTTTCCTCCCATCGTTGTCAAATTCTTGTCAAGAGTCGTTAAAAATGATTGGATATGTGCTAAAAAACATAAAAGGTCTCTCATGGCAAACGAACTGAACGAAAAATTTCCCAACACTCCGATATTCTTCAATGAACATTTAACACCTCATACACGGGAAGTGCTTAACAGAGCGCGTGAGCTTATGCGAAAACAACAACCTACGTTTGCCTCGGTTAAGGATAGCCGCGTTCTGGTTAAAAAAACTCCCAAGAGTAAAACTGTCAGAGTTCGCAGCACCAATGATGTCAACCGCATATGCCCGCCGTTCCGTTCACCGGACACCTGAATGTGCGAGAACCTGGCCGCCGCCCCCGCCGCTTCCGCAGAGCCCTCAGTCACCTCCTCCCTCGCAGCCTACAGCGTAGTTGGACACTGCACATCCTCAAGAACACTCAGTTGTTATTACCGCAGTATTATAGTTATTCTAAATGCAATCTAGGGAGTTTTAATTTTAAGTATTAATACCTTCCACAAAGTAGATATTTAGTTGTTATGTCTAGTATTACTACGTTATATACATATAAATCCAATACTATAATACGAGCAAGGTTTGTATATATATATATATATATATATATATATATATATATATATATATATATATATATATATATATTTGCACATGGATCTCGAAAACGGCACCGAAGAATTTCTTTAAATTTTCGAAATAACTAATTTCCGAGTAGAAAATAAGTTCTAGATAGGTCTAATGTCCAGGAAAATTCGTGTTTTACTGTAATATTAAGTTTAAAATCTAAAAATTTAACATTACGCTTATGGAGAATAAAATGTAAACAATACAAACCAAAACAGCTGTTTATAACCGTTTGACAGTTCTTGATTGAAGACTGCGGGGAACAATATAGAGGTTATGCATTAATATTTATTTTATGAATTAAATAAATGAAAAATTATCAGGCTACTAAACAATTTGTAAAAACTTAAGGATAACATAGCTGTGCGAAATAAAAGCAGAAAAAGGTATTTCCAAAATCTTCCGTGTTTTGATAGAAAACGTATTCGTTGTATTGCTTGAAGCCACTGTAACAAACCAATTAATTGATGTAAATTAAATTTCTCTTTTGCTTTTCAATCCTCATTCCGTTTATAACAAAATCAGTTGATCACAGGCTAATAATAACGGTATGGATAATTAAACAGTAATAAATAAACAGTAAATGATCGGCTTTGGCTAAAAGACGTTAAACGGCATCGCTCAATTGACTAACGTCGTAGCCGAGTTGTAGCGTGTCGGCCTCAAGAACTATAGGCCGCGAGTTCCATCCCCACCAGGGGCGATACTTTTTGTTCAGTGCTATATTAATTATGGTGTATTAAATCGGTTTTATTTCAACCACATAAATGTTTTCATTGGGCAGTAAATTTGTTTTAATTTTGCTAATTAACTTGTAAAAACATGTCTTATTCTATCCGAGCAAAGATCGGTCACCAGGTACTTCTAATTTAAAGAAAATTAAATACCGTACATGTTCTTAATCTTAACACTCATTTTTATTCTTTTTGTAAAATTATAACGATGGTATTTTGCGATAGATAATAAATATTTTTATTATATAAAGTCTAATAAGTATTGTTATACACTGTATTTGTTTTGATTGTTAATCACATTTCATAATCTGTTTACTGTTGAATGTTTATGGTTGTTTATTGGTGGAAATATACGATTATATCGTAGTATATTATAATTATTAAGCCCATGCATAATATATACAATAACAAATGCATTTAATATGACACAATACACTTACTACATTCAACACTGTATTTCATTACTGTACAGTTTTCAGTTATTTGTAAAAGTGTATGCATATATTTTTCTACATAATCATACTGAAACTTATATAAAAAACCACTTAGCACTTAAGCTCACAAACATTAAACAGCACTTTAGTAAAATAAGTTGTAATGAATTTCCAGTTTTGCAGAGTTGTAAGCGATGAGGCAACTTCGGTCGCCAAGAGCCCGTAATTCATCCCAACATGTGATCTCTGATCTGGTGGCGTTCTCCTAAATTATTGTCTCAACAAGCTTCTCTTTTAGACCTACCAGTATCATATATCTTCCTTTTTTAGATTCAATATTTTCTTTCAGTATCTTATTTATGCATGTAAAAATCACGTCTTGGCTCGGTTAAACCTCCCGGTACTAAGTATTTTCTATTAAGCAATGAAATTAAGCTATTTTCACTCACTCGTCATTGGTACAATATTTTATCAATATTTCCCTAAATGAAAATATTTATTACGTTCAACTTATGTTTAATTATCTACAGCCAATTTTATTTAAAAAAATCAATAAAAATAAATATAGTTGAACCGCTGAAAATTAGTGGTAAAACTTTGAAAACGTTAATGGACTAATTAATAGACCTCCTTTGAATATGTATATGATTGCAACTCACGTACGAGTAAAATCACACGAGTTCACTTTTATTAAGGCAGTGCGAGCGACGTAGAGGCGCAACTGATGCTTATTTGTTACACATATGGGTTTGTTTCATGCCAGCTTCCTGAGTGAAATGTTCAAGATAACAATTTTTTTTACATTTTTGGACCTTAAAATTGACATATTTCATTTATCGGATGAAATATGTGGCTCAAAAATAGCTTTCCGTAGTTCGACGAAAACCTTTCTCTTATTTCAAAATGCCACAAAGGTTACATGAAAAAGGTCTGCTATACATCCAGGCTCACAAAATGAAGCATTAGTAGTTTTTCCACACACTCTTTGTGTGAAAATCACCAAATTTATGAATGAACGAGCCTGTAACTCATAAAGTTTTCTCCAAAACCTTGCCAAAGCTATATGATACAATAAACAAATAAACGTTAAAATTATGTTTTATAAGATATTAAATTTTTCGCTCGCACCAGCTGAAAGTATTCAGCCTTCCATGAAATTTTCACTTATAAGTAAACTATTATTATTAATAATCAGTGATTTCACATTGTTTGCAAATTAATTTTAATGTAACTGAAAAATGATAACAAATTCCTCCATTATTTTGAAAAATAACACTAACATGAGGATTGACTGTTTTGAATAGCTTACCAAGTAACATGAAAAATAAATCTTGAAATTAAAATCTTGAGAAATTATATTCTCTAAATTAATATCCTCTAACCTGTGCATGCAGTATAATACTCCTACACTACTTAAACTATGGAAATTCAAGTGGTTTAACTTATACACTGAATAATTTTGATGATTGTCTGATACTTACGTTAATATAAACCATGGAATTATAATTTCGTTTTAGACATAATTTGTATTAAAATGTACTAAACTAACACCCGTTTCTTTATTATTACTAATAAAATTACTAACCACGAGAAAAAATACGATTTTGTGTGTAAATTATATATAATAATAAAATAAAATAATATATATATATAAAATAAAAAAATGTATAAGAAGGTTTTGCTCCAGAATATAAACAAAATCTCTTTAAATTTTAGCCGAAGGAATTTTTCTTGGCTCGAGAGAATTAGTTCACTTCACTTACCTAAAGTAAGTGACTTTCTTTTGTTGAGAAATTGAATTATATTATTTAATCTTGGGTTATACCCAAGGTATTTAAATTCCTAAAAACAGTATAATATTAATTTACATTATATCTGAGCTTTAATGAAATGAAGGATAATTTTATGGTTTTCGTATTTGAGTAGATACACTGAATGGATACATTTTTAAATTGTTTGTCAACAGACTGTCGTTTATAGAATGTGTTTTAAGAGCGATATTATGTGAGTAATTGCTATGTGGTCTAAAAATTATGAAAACAAAAATCAGCCCATGTCTTTCTGAACCGAATGCTATATATTGAACTCATAAATAGATTTTTCGTCATAGTGCTCCAAAAACAGCTGTTTTAGACTCATATGTTAAAGATTAAAGTTCGTTGTTTTTCTTCCTAGGACTAAATCTATCTTTATGATGATTTTTTGAGTCCTATGCCTCAAAAGATTATTGTTCATGAGACTTTTGATTCGAGGTCAGCAATCAAATGTAAATAATCGATAAAGTAACTGCAACAATCACTATAGATTTGTTGTATATTTAGGACGTTCCGTATATCAATTGTGAAACTAGTAATCGACTGATGAATCGAATTATTGAATGGTTGAGATTAAACAATCGATAATTATAACCGACATAACCTAAACAACCAATCGGGAATCAAGAAAGAACTGCTGCAAAGTAAGTAACCAAACAGCTGATTAGTCTCAAGCAACAAAAATGGTCGACAACTATTGATACTAAATCAATATAACAATAAGATATATTTTTTACAATTTTTACTATAATATAAAATTTATATTATTGCTTATTTAATTTTTTTAAATGAAAAGCCTTTTTTACAAAAACATAGGTGCCTAGGCTGGTCGCCTGTGCGTAGACACGAGCCGCTATCATTTATAAGCCACATAGTTATGGAAATTTTAAGATAAATAATAATTTAAGTAAGTATTAAGATAAGTAATCAGGTAATAATTTATGTTTTACAAGTTTGTTTTATTTTATTTGCAATAGGTTGAAAAATATAGTTCATCACAAGGCCCGAATTTGGTTTTTTGATATATAGGCCTACTAGCACATGTTTAACAGCCTCGGCTGTTAAACATGTGCTGTATAAAAAACGTCCGTTTCTGATCCTTGTGATGAAATCACAGTATTACAAATTCGTTTATTATGTTTTACTTCTTAATGAAATTAGTTTCATTCTTTGTTAGGATGTATAGGTGCGATCACAACGTATTTTCAATAAGATATCCAGTGGGGCCGTGATCAGAGTTCCTCTGGCCAAAATCCCTTGGATTCAAAACCTCCCTCTCCTCGACTCAATAATTTATTCCAAGTTTAGTTTGTTGGATAGTTCGGTTCTAGGATAGAAAAGTAAACAAAAGTATGAACATATCTATTGATTGTTGTATGGACACCGATCAAGTATAAGTCAAGTACTATGCTAGATGATCTAACTTGTTATATTTCAAAAATGTTGAAAATTTAAAAAAGTCCACAAGAGTTATAATTGTTAGGCTCATATTTAGATTAAAGTAAAATTAACTTACAAGGTAATAGAATACCAGAAATCCACTCCAACCTAACAGGTCATTACTATACAGTTTTGGTTTAAACAATAAAATTGTATATATGTTACACTAAATGATTTGGATAAAATCAGGTTAATAATAACAACTTGAAGTCGTAACATTGTATTTTATTCTTGACGATACTGAAATGCAATCAAGTCCTTCCTCTATTTGTTAAGATTTAATATTTGCAAGAATAAAATATTTTAATTACGAGCAAGTATAGACGTGTTGTATAAAATGTGTGGTTTAGTTGCCCAAAGACTTCGTGAGAGCAAAGACGTGCCTAGACCAGGTATTGGCTAATCATCCCCTCAGCTACGGCTGATTAACATAATATAGCTTGTTCATTAATTTTACTGTATAAATCTGACAAAATATAACTCAAGAAATTGTCAGTTACTGTTAAGCTTAGTATTAATTTGTTTCGATTTCAAAAATATTTAATTTTGATTTACTTTACGTCTCGTAATAAGAATTATACGATAATAACTGTAGTTTGAACTAAAAAGAATAATTAGTTTATTAGGACGAAATATAGAAATTATTTGACATAAACATTTAAGTGTATATATTATGCTTATATAATAAATATTGTTGGCATAAGTTGAAGAGTTAAATATTTGTTGGTGTGCGCCTGCCTTGGCAGAGAACTAAAAGCTGTTTACGGTTGTTGAGGGAGATAACTCTCACGGACGGGCTCCGACAACTTCCTTCCTCACACGTCAGGAGGCGTCACAGTCGTGTTGAAACATGCAACGTGATTAAGTTTAGCTGCGTACATGCTGTTTTCACTCCTAATTTAAGCATACTTTTAGGAGTGTGCATTTGTTTTTAATATTTTTTTTTGACAATTTAGTCTGTGTTTATATAATATCAATTATACGAATGAATTTGATTAGCACTAATCATGTTTAAATATTAAACATAATAACTTGTAACTTTAAAACAAAAATAGCTCAAAATATAATCTTAAATGAAATTTAATTTATTCACGAAATTCTAGTTAAATGATTCAGAATTTAAGTTTTCAATAGTTACATTTTCCCAGAGATTTTACAGATTATATTTGATTATCATTACAGAAATACTATATTAAGTAAGTTTATACCTTTGTAAGTTTATACAAACATTAAATAACTCATTGTTCTTGAATTATTTGTCTAATGGCTTACTGTTATGTATCATGCTATAAACTACAATATACGTAGCAAATCGTATTAGGTGACCGAATTTTTAACACCTTACGTTGAATTTTTATAAAATAATTTTATGTATTCTACAAAAACCTATGTTACTAAACTAAAGTTGCTGTAAAACCTTTTTTTACTGTAATAAGTGGTTTCCGTCATAATTATTTAGACGGGCTAAACGCAGGAACGTCTGTAAGTGGCTCTAAACATGACGGAGGTGGATGAGAACGCGGCCCGCGCCCTAATGGCCCCCATTATTGCTCGTTCTTTTGAAAAGAATCTTCTCATAAAAGTAAAATCTATATTGCACCATTAATAAACTCAACAAAAATAAATCGAATCGTTACCAAAATAGGTAAATTAATGAAAGTGTTGGTGTGTCTACACAATCAATTAAAGGATATTAAACATTAATATGAAGTACATGACGTGATGCTTATGCCATGAAGTATGGCGTAGCTATAGCCCAAATAAGCTTCATTATTTTCAAACGAGTTTTAGTAAAATGTGCACTAGGTATTTTATTTCAACTAAGACATTTATCGTACATATATTTTAGTACATCCCTATTAAATAAATCTGTAATATTGTTATTCTAGTAATCAATAAATCAATTCTTGCTATGGTTATTTTCAAAATCCAATAAACCATTAGAACCATGACTATCATATGTTTTACGAAAAGATAGAATGAACGGTCGAATCAATTAAAATGCCTATCTGTAAAAATATTTCAGATTTATATATTAGGTGAATCTATGTATTAGGCCTTCATGTTAGGAAACACATTTGGTTCATAAATTTATAACTATTTCGTTTTACAATTGGAACCCACTATAGCTGAGTGTAAGTAGATAGATCATGTACAAGTACATTGTACATTGTAAAGCTATAATTTGTTTAAAAGTTTTAAAAGTAATTTTAATAAGCATTAAGTAGTAAATAAAAAAACAAATAATTAGTCAAAACCTTTTTAGCTGCCTCCAGAATCCTAGTGAATAGACACTAGTAAATATAATTTTATAAAAACTAATATTAGAGCAGGATATTTAATAAATACACATTATTAAGTCATAATGATGAAATATCTTCAAAGAAATATTGTCTTATTAATTACCACCCTCTACAGGTTGTAATAAATTTGAGGTTCTGATTATTCAAGAAAGGAATAGTTTTTACCATTTATTATCATGAAAGACTCCATTTCACTGAAACCTAACGCTCCAACTTATAATTCCTGACGATACATTATTCTCTACATATATTTTGCCAATGAGAAGTGAAAATATGATTTAATGACACATAACAAGTCCTAATTTTAGTTGTTTTGTTGAAAAAATACAAAAAGTTACAATATTAAATATTATTTTTGGTAGTAACATTAAATAAATAATTGGTTTATTCTTTTGAAAATGATATTTAATACAAATATTTCTCATAATAAGCAATATAATAATATGTATTTCTAATACAAAAAATCCAGATGGATAGATTTATATGATATTACACACGAGAGAGGTTTTAATATACTATGTGTGTTTTTAGTTTGTTGGTAAAAAATAATGAAAATAATAACAAAGTAATGAAAAAATACTATTATTTTATTGTCAACTGGTAACTTACATGAAAGCAAATAATCCGACTAAAAGATAATTTAAGACAAAGGGTAGTTTCACCAACTGATACAAGGTTACAGAGGGATTTACTCTTTTCGAAATGCAAATGATCCTCTGTCATCCGGTGCGGTAATTCTCCGGCCGCGAACCTCATCCCCTAGCTCTGCCAGATCCACAGCTCCAGCGAGCGATCGGTGGAGGGGTGGGGGGCTCTCATCGAATAACCTAAAATGACATTATAGGATATATATATTTGTGTGTGTGTGTAAAACTCAATATAAACCTAACTTTCTAGTTGTACTCAATTAGTCTCGATTGAGCTCTTTGTCATATGTAAAAATACAAATTATCTTAGTTGAAGAAACAATCAACGTTAAAGACGTATTGCTGCGTTATACGCATTCAACAATGGGCAGTGGATGATACGATATGAGGGGTACCTGATGGGCTTGGAATTTCAAATTAATCAAATGCTTTAAATAGTCCAAAAGACTAGGATTTTGGTACGAGCGGCTTCCATTCACAGAGCTTTTACGAAAATTTAAGAGTTTAAACCGCTTTCCAGTAAATTGTTTAACAAGAAAAACTGCCATTAATTTTGATGTAAAATAATTAGAATAAAAAGCTTCGTGATTAGAAAAACGAGCCTATTAATGGTTTACACGTTTCTTATTCTGTGAAATATTGATACATGTAGAGGTTGTTCTACTTAATATCAGTAACAAGTGTTATGATTTAATTGCAACTACATTTTATGTGCAGTTCAAGCAATGTTTGGTTATTTTCTTTACTGTGACAACGTTACTGGTCATAGATGTACACCGATTTCATAGACCTGCGTTCTAGTCTGCATTAGTCATTTAAGTCTACTTACAGAAATATATTTTTATCATCGTGTTTCTCATAAATTTTAGTAAGAAAATTAAAATATTCATACCTTAACCAGTGATAAGAACATTTTAATGCTATGTCTCGTATCTACTGGTAAAGATAACTACGAAAAATAACTGATACAAACCATCAAATAGATGATATATTGTTAGGAATAACAATATTCCTAACACCATTTATATATACCGTACTTTTCATTTTGTAGGAATACTAAGCTCAAAAGTGGTGTGGGCTTTGTAACAATTTCAGGATCAGGTTTTCACCAAATGTTCGGGTGGATGTAAATTTATGTTGGGGGTTGATTAACTACGCAACTTGCCCTGTCGTCAATCTACATTCATTACAGGAATACTTGATGCTTATTGTTGTAGGTGATATTAATTAATTGATATCCACGACTGTAATGTCTATCGGTGAAACTTCCCTAATTTTATTTACCAGTGGAAATAGAAAACAATATTATCTGAAAGTGTTTAGAATGGCATTAATTAATGGCATATTATTAGATATTGATAAATTATATAAAAAAGATTGAATTGAAAAACTAGTTAGGAAACATTTGACTTAATATAACTTTTGAACCGTCATTTTACAGACATGCGGGTGTTAAATTATTTAGTATTTTGTACACAATAAACTATGAAATTTGAATAACAATCGTTAGAGCCGTTTTTGAGAAATTTGGATTTTTCACCTATTTAAGGGCTTTTCGGGTGAAATACTCTTAAATATAAAAAGTTAAAAAAAAACCTGGAGATACGGTGAATATATACATACATGCCAAATTTCATATAAATCGGACCAACGGGGTAGGCTGTGACTCCGAACACATTACAAGACACACACACACACACACACACACACACACACACACACACACACATTCGGACACACACACGGACGGACAGACATCACCGAGATTAATTAAAAGAGGATGGTTATACAATAGTTTAAATATATGATTCAACTGTGGATGCTTCTATGCTCCGGATGCTGGGTGCTGAATGCTCAACGCTTTAAAAATGAGTAAGTAAAAAGTGAGAAGCATATTTTTTCTTCATATTTTACTGTCTCCCCTTATGCGTAGTATTTGAATAAAGTATTGTTTTCATCAACATTTTTGAATTTTACTGGTTACATCCGTTTTTGGGTCCCCTGAATCCTAAAAAGTGAGTTTCGACGTGATGTTTGTCCGTCTGTGTGTGTGAGTCTGTCTGTGTATGTGTGTTATGAAGTGTACAGAGCCACAGCCTACCCCGTTGGTCCAATTTATATGACATTCGGCATGTATGTATATACTCACCGTATCTTCAGGTGTTTTTATTTTTTTGAAACTTATATTTTTAAGGGTAGTTTACCCGAAAAACCCTTAAAATCGTGAAATATCCGAATTTCTGAAAAACGCTCAAACGATTTGGATTAAAATTTGATAGGGTATATAGTGCACAGAATACTAAATAATATGACACCATCCGCATGTCTGTAAAAGTGACGGTTCAAAAGTTTTATGGGCTTTATAAATCAAATTAAATCAAATCAAAATAAAATAAAATCAAATCAAATTTTAAAATTTTCAGCGAAAACATTAAAAGTAAAGTATAATTTGACTGGCACCATTGAAATGTGCTTAAAAACTAAACAAATTAGTATTTTGAATTATTTGTCTACCACTACTACTGGTTCCTGAGGAAAAGTTAAATTTACCGTCCATTATAAACGCAGTACGTTTTCGATAGCGTCCAAGAATATTGTTTTTAATTTTCTTATGGAGAATATAAAAAAATAAATTTCTTCCCTATTTTCAATGAAACTTAGTAAGACGCGTAAGGTCAAATCACCCAACAAAAAAACTCAAAAAGCTTGGAATTACTGGAGGTTAGGTTACCGTCATAAAATTTTAACAAATAATTTGAAATCTTTGTTTCTCTCGTTGTTATTTTCAGAAATTGAGTGATTATTTTTGAAACAATAAATTATTTCATTATATTTAGATAAACTTTGAAGAATCATATTTTTATTCCAGGATAATTATTGAAGTTAAGTTAAGTTTTTTTTTAATTTACTTAAGGGAAAAAGTATGTGTCAGTCCATTGATACCGTTTATTTAGTAGTATGTTAGTATTTGTTGAGTCGATAACTAATCAGCCTGCATTGTCGAGGCATACGATTGATAGGGTCAAATATTAGCAATGCTTGGAAACGGTGGATACTCCGACAGCGTTATCCATGTGAGCACAGTACTAATCAAGAACAAACTAGCCTCATGCAAAAATTGCATTTGGGCAATTAAATAATTTTTGCATTTACTTCTAAGTAGAAAATAGGTTAGATCATGGATATGTCTCAAGGGGATGTTTTCAGTTCATCTAAACAGCTGTTCCTATGTTTAAAATTTTCATCTTACAAATTGCTATCACCAACCCCCAAAGATGAGACATATCCCTGTAAAAAATCGAAGGTATTATAAAACTAATATTATAAGTTGAAAACTCATAGGTTGAACGTCTCGTAAGCACCACTAGAAAGTAAAAATATATAATTTATACTTACAAACATTAGCTAAGACTATTCAGTATCTTTTATTGGACTTTTCCTACGTGTCTATGGTTTTAACTACACACCGTTTCTTTGAAGTGAAGCAACTCCTTCATTTTCAAATAATTACAAAAAAAAATAGTTAAATACATGTAAGTTTAAGTTACATATATTAATTAGTGCAACCTACCTTGTGTCGCCTGGCTAAGTTTTGGTCGGAGGGCTGTGGTTTTTTTGTTGCGTTATCAATATAGTGATTGTATTGTGTACGATAGATAAAGTTAGTATTATTGACAACATAATATAACTGGTATCTGTAACTAAAACTTTAAATTTGTAATGAAAATTATTAGTAATCACTTAATAACTTTCTCCATCTCCAGATACGTTGTTTAGTTGAAAACACAGATGCGGTGGAAAAGTCAAACAAAATAATTGAAACCAACGCCATTATGAACTTTAACCATTGTATTAGCCTATACCTAGCCTTGTATATAACCTAAACCTAACTTCGAGATAAATTATAATTTCTTATGGGAATTATGAAACTGTATAGGGATATATTTTCGTCTAGGTTCGTATATAATAGTATTGTAAAAGTATATTTCGTGTTTATATTTTTATTTTTGAATATATATAAATACCTAAGGGAATGTAAATAATATTGTTTTATTAATACTTAATATCATTCTGATAATGATGATATCTGATAACTGGTAATAATGTATGCTGTGAGAGGAAGCTCTTGACATTTTATTTGTTATACCCGGATTTTTAGATCCTGTAACATCAAATTCCTATCTTGACTTTGTTTTAAGGCGTACTGTATTCCAAACCTGATATAAAAAATAACGTAGTGTCTAGCTAAACTAAATTAAGTATATTCTAACAAGTAAGGTGCGAATAATATTTTAATTTAAATGTCTTATATGTGCCTAAACCCTTACTTGGAGATTTTAAGTCTTTGTTCATATTTGATTGTCTTTAACACCTTTACATTTAGAAAGGTAAGGGCTTATAATGCTATTTAAAGGAATTCTTAATAAAAACGGCCTCAGATAACTCATATTAGATTGACCAGCTTCATCAAACATGTGTGGTAACCAGCATATTCTGTGGTTAACACAAATAGTTTCTGATTGCTCACCCAGCTAATCACAAGTAATTGATCAGCGGTTGGCAGAAACAAACAGCCGAACCGTATCTTAGACAATGCATGGTCAAATCAAATCATATATATATAAATAAAAAAAAAACTGGTTACAACGTTCCACTTGTCATGTGTGCAGGAATTAATTCCTACAAAAACTATTCCTCTGCGAGTAGGAATGAGGTCTTTTAAACTATAAACTTGTTCGATAGCTAATGAAAAAAATACTTAAGACAAATAAAAATGGATTGCAGTTTTAAACTAAACAGTGAATTTAACAGAGGAACTTATAGAGAAAATATAAAATACAATACGTTACGAGGAAAACTCTACATCAGATTAGTGGTTAAAATACAACAAAACAAAAGAAACGATATAATAGAAATAAAAAAAGGCTAGCATGGCCACAGATTGTCCCCAGCAAAGTCCGTGCTCACGCACACCAGCCACTCACAGACTCTTCTTGTATACAAAGACGCTGCAATTAAAAAAACATCACACATGGATATGATGGCTTTCATAAAAAAATGTTTGTTTTTTTAATTCCCTGTCAGGTTAGATCATGGATATGTTTAAAGGGAAAATTTTCACTTCATCTAAACAGCTGTTCTTATTCATTTATTTTAAAAATTCAGTAGCTCTGATGGTTTCTATGGAAACCTGTTACATATTTTCCATCATAAAAATTCCCTCCAGAGCTAAGACATATCAATATCAAAATGTCTATCAATTTATGTTTTTATAATAGTTCTTGGAACAATATCCAGTGGTCTAAGCAGTGAGGGAGATAAAGCCCCCACCCCAGGACTCCATACTGCAGGGTAGAGTGAACAAACGCATAATACGCAGACCTACAATGGTCCTCGGACAGGACATGCCTGAGCTGGGTGAAAACATTTATTAGTCTCCGGATACGTTGTTTCACATACTGAACGTGTTGAGCCCAGTTGAGCCTATGATCAATCATCACCTAAGTATTTATACTGTTACACACGCTCGATATAGCCTCAACCACCCATCACCCTAGGAGTGCAACCAAATCGCTCTCGGGAAAGGCTCAAACTTTAAAAAAGAGGCACTCATAGCTTTTTCAACATTTATTGTGAGAAAACTATGGTCAAATCAATTATTCACTTTCGTCAAGGCCGAGTACTAGATTAGATTAGATTAGAATAGATTATTGAAATGGCGACCATACTACAAGGTAGGTATTTTAAGCCAAGTATGAATGAGAATTGAGTGTAAGATGATTGTGGCGCGATCTTGTAGTCTTGTTACTGACTAAGGCTGACATGTTCCTTAGACAGGACTGTTAATTAATAGCCCAACAGCCGATGGCAACTAAGGGACCTACAGTTTAACGTGGAATTCGAACCACGGCCTCTGAATTACGAATTGGTCTAATTATGTGGATAGTCTTTGCGGATTAACATAGTATCCAATAATGTGGACGTTAATCCACACAAGAGAACATTACACCCACCGACCATCGCTCACAACTATCCACAAATCGTGACCTTCAGGTAGCTGGATTACAGGATGTCACCACCGTCCCAGTTTATGCTCATACACTTTATTCCACGAGCGACCCATCGAAAAAAGATTTCCACCTCAGCTGACTCTTCCAATTTTGTAAATATAAATGAGGGACAGTATTGGACCAAGGGTACAACAGTGTACTACCTCGTAGTTTACATACTCAGTCATTCTCAACCCCACTTATACTGACAAACTTTTTACTATTATCAAAATAGCTAATACACCATTTTAATGACTCGTTTCTTACACCCGTCGCTTTTAGCTTTCTAATCAGCTATTTTTATTGCGGTATTTGTATTCATGTGTCTTGAACTTTACGCTGATACATAGTGCAGTAATGTATAAAAAAAACATAATTTGACGGTATGGCAAAATTAAATGGACCTGCTATAAATCTGTGTATAGGTATTGAGTAGGGACTCTAGTTAGATGTGGAGCTCTTCACTTATATTGGCTACACGTTTGACGTCAACTGTGCTCTACTGTTAACAAATGGGCAGCTCACTTTTGTTTATTGAATTGGTTAATTTAATTATTTAGCTTAAATCCACTAATTGAGAATAATTTTCCACTATAACTAATCAATTTACATGGTCAATCTTTCTTTCATAAATCTGTTTATTATTTAGGAATCATGTTTTTTTTATTCAGAACAAAATTTCTTTTACACCAGATGTCCTTTGCTCAGTGATGTATTCATAATAGTAGACTGGAAAAATAAAATCAACTTGTATTTTGGAGAGGATATGAAAAAATAGGTACTTATCAAAGGGTCATGGAGGTTATACAAAATCCGGTAATGTGGCAATCCACGAAACACGAAAGAAGACTTGTTGGTTTAAGGACATGGCCTATTATTATTACTTAGAAAACAGCTTCTGATTTTGAGGCTCACTGGGCGTATTAATTTTTGAATATGCCCAGGGAGGACTACCACTATTTCAGGCTTTTAATGTACCCATTGGTTTACTTTTATTACTTAAGTGAACATTAACATGAGTTGCAAAGTGATTTCAAGAGTATTTCCAAATGCACTCAGTAATTCTTCATCCTATAAAACTTTTATTAGTATCCAGGCAAGGTAATTTTTAATTTTAAATTAATTTTATTCCTGAGGAAAACAAAGTTATATGAATGAGAAAACCTAGCCATTAGGAGCTAGAACTTTGAGGAAACAAGTTTTCCATTCTACGAGTTCTATTTCCACATGTGAGCACTGAATACTTTCTGTTCAGCTATAGAAATGCTTGAGACTGTTTCAAAGCTGTGTCTTGTCTAGACAGACGCAATGAAGTTACTCATTGCTGGGTTACAAATTACTTGGGTAATGAGATCGTTGATGAACTGGCCAACAGAGCTGCATCATCCTCTTTGTGGATCCCACCGCCATAGTGTCATCTCTTGCAGCTCATGGGCTTGGTTATATCACAAGTTGAGATGGGCGGGGGTTTCTGCACGGTAAGCACGGAGTAAACAAGCTCAATCTATGTTAACCATCAAAACAGGTTGAGAAGAGGTTCTTGAGACTTGGCAAAAAACCATGCTAAATCACCTGTACCATAGGTACTTGAAATGGAAACTCTCGGTGCGAGAAATGAAATCGTCAGGAGGAACCTGCTGACCATTTTCTCTGCGATTGTGTATAGTAAGATAATCCAGTCAGAAACCACCATAAGCCATGTAGAAAGGTGTTCCTTCCTCCTGACACACACACACACACACACACACATACACACACGTACGCACACACGCACACACGCACACATGCACTCACAAACACACACACACACACACACACACACACACACACACACACACACACACACACACACACACACACACACACACACACACACACACACACTAATATATATATATATATATATAAACTAACGAATTTTTAGTTTGTTATTTGCTGTCATATTTTATTGATATGAGTGTGATGTTGCCTAAAACATATATTCGTAAAGTTGTGGTCTATTACGTTAGGTAGAATGCCTACCTATTGTTAAAGATATATAGTATAGGGCATAGAGTGTATATTGGAACAACGTGTTTCAGATTATACGTTATAGTAGCAACTGATGTATACCAGAATATGAAATAATGTTTTAACTTTAAAAGGTTGAATAAATATACAGGACTGAATTCTTATATTTTGTTAGGTTAGACCTTACGACAAATCAATTGTTAGTAGTTTAATTTATTTTTTATATTATTATTTTTTACTTAACTTTTGTTTATTTAGTAAAATTTATTTTTTAGTTTTGGATTATATGTTACTGTTTTATTAAGAAACGTTACAGATTTTGTTAAATAGACCCGGCTACTCCTTTTGGTAAATGAAGACCTAAGGCATAATATTTGAATGTGATGAAAGTAATGCTTTTCGTTCACACTCGTTATTTGGTTTCACTTATTTCCTTTATATGTGGAATTTAACATAAATTATTATATAAAAATATCAAATATCAACGGGTATGATGTTACTCACTACGGCTATTGCAAATGTTTTATATCTGGCTTAATATCAGTTTTAACAAAATATTCAAATGAAGATATTGAAAATTAAAGATTATATTAGGGCATGCATATAAAGGTCAATTTATTTTATATGTAGAGATCTAAAAAACATAACCACTTACATAACTAACTTAAGACTTCTTTAATTATATCTATATCAAATCATAATTAATTCATTAATAACAATATCATCATACTAATCCCAAATATTTTTCCCTTTGGTAACTAAAGAACGAGATACAGAATAAAAATCTAATCAATATAAAATACTAGTTAATTGTGATCAAGTAATCGCGATAGGATCGTAATCAGAGTAAAGAGGCGAGTCGTTGGCCAAGTGGAAACAAACATTCATCTCGATGGCGCCTTCTGTTCGATCCGTTGCCTGATGTATGTCCGAGGAAGTAGTAAGCTCAGATTTTCCATCGATATGTTTTTATTTCGCTAAACAAATAGTTCTATTTTCTTTTTTATACATCATTTTAATATTATATTTTCTGGTAAAGTTTTTTTAAAGTTACTGCAAGATGTAAGGGAATATTCCATGGATGTCTCAAAAAGTTTAATAAACAGTGAAATATTTAAACAAATATCACGACGTCGTGTAAATAATAAACTCATATTAAACGTTATTATAAATAAACTAGTGTTACCCGTCGCACCTTGCAGCGATGTACAAAACAATTTTATTATGTTTAGGTTAGCTGGCAAATATGAAACATGATATAATTGTTATTACCTTTCTAAACTTGTAGCCTTGTAGAACTTTGTAGAACGAAGCAAAAATATTTGTAAGAAATGAGTGTATTCTGTATTCATGTGGACTTGAAACAGTAAAACATGTAAAATATTTGAAAAAAATAAGTAAAAGGTTGATATAGTGTATTATTATGGAATATTTAATTTTGTGTATGTAGGCGCACGTACGTGTGAGAGTGTATATTTACCAGGCTGTAAAATGATAAAAGTTAGGCCTACTCTGGTGAAGGATGATACAGTATGTCTCATTTTATATATTTCAATGCTTTAAAGGCCAAATGAATCCAGAAGGTTCAAGCCCAAGCTGCTTGAACAGTGTTGAACCCATACAAGTATACATACATAATTATAAGTTAAGATTTATTTTAGAATGCCCAGAATTAGGCTACAAGATCTAGTGGTTTGCTCAATTTAACTGATGGATTAATTTATATTGATGACGAGGTCATTGATCTTACTTCAGATTTTTTACAATAAATTAAAAGCACGGTAGCAACATTTGGAGAGGAAGCTATTGTTAAACATGTACCTCATGTGTCTTCTTTTTTATCAATTTAACAGTACCTCTAAACAAATTGTGATTTAAAACCGGAAATAAAACTTTAAAGCAAAAAATTCGAAAGATTCTGAAAATAGATGCTTATATCTATATATAGCATTAAGGATAAAACCGTTACGTGTTTGGAAATAGATAATTATTATGAAAATAAAACACATTGCTTAACTGAACAGCTAAATAACGTTAGGGAACAAAATGTATGCCTTAAGACTTGGATACACTTGGATAAAGAGGGGACACATCTAGAAATATTGACTCTGACAGGCTTCTTGCAATGAAAAGATGAAAACACTTGCAGCCGATAGTAAGTGTTTGATGGATACTGTTGATGTGTTGGAGGCTGACGTAAAGAGTATACGAGCCGTTATACGTCAAATGGAGAAGAGGGATAATCGGTGACAGTCCTCTGTACCAGTGGATCTCATGTCTGAGCTGACAATGTGTAGATGCCACTTGATGCTGCCAACAACGATCAGTGCGTGGAGATCATTGAGCAACGAGCGGCTTGATTCCTGCAGCAGCGCTCCCACTCACCTCACAGCCTGAACTTTCCCTTCGACACCGCCGTCGCCTACCTCGTAGCAACAGAAAACTGACCCTACTACTCCTTGCGTTGCCTCCACGACTTAGGTTTTGAGTAAAGTGCTCGTAATTGGTGACTCTTTGTTGAGGCAGAGAAGGCTAAATGTTGAGGCAGAGAGGCCTTGTCAATTTATATTAAATGGTGAGGTACTCATGATAAGTAACAATGTCCAACACTTGATGTCATATTGGATCGCGATCTCTCCTTTTCTGACCATATTAGTCAGACTATCTAGAGTTCAGTAGATAGATTTAGGGGTTTTTACCGATTTATAAAGCTGTTGTCAGAGGCAGCAACAACTCAGCTTGTGCAGTCACTGATTCTATCAGTATTTCAAAAGTGTTATCCTGCATATGACAATATTATATAGAGGGAGAATATAGGGAGGATACAGGATGCTCAGATGAGCACCATCAGTTTTGTGTTCTTGCTTAACCACCGTGACCGTGTGTCACCTTTCAGGGAGACCCTGCACCTACCGTCCATGGATGTCATATGCAAATGGCTGACATGTCGTTTGGTCCACAAAGCTGTCATTGTTGGAGAGCCTCAGTAACTCCGTGAGAAACTCTCCCTTTGGCGTGATGTCGCTTTGCGTGACACCCAGCAGGACAGGCTTCTCCAATTCTCGAGAATAAGTCACGATGTTGACAGGATGGGGTTTGGCTATTTCAGTAAGGCATTGTATAATTGACTTCCGTCGAGCCTCTGGGACCTTTGTCTTTTGACTTTTAAAGCTAAATTAAATGTATTTTAACTAAAACGCCAAACAACACTATTTTTTGTGTTGACGTAAATTATTTTGAAAAAATATATACCATGGGAAGGAATGTATTCATGAGGTTCACACAACGGCTGGTTACAACAGTGCTGAATCTAACCACCCACCACTAAATGGTTCGTTTGGATATATGGAATAGGTTTATGGGATTTACCTTCCAGTTGCACGCTCTATCGCTAGAGACTATCAATCCACCATTGGACGGGATTTATTCGTGAGTTCCACGTACCAGCTGCTTACTCAAGTGTTGGACACTATCCGACCTCCAGCGAAAAATGTGTTGAAGAGGTTAATTTACCAATTGCTTGCTCTAGTGTCAGGGGACCACCTACTACGGCGAGAAAGATGAGGATCACGTACCAGCTGCTCACTCTAGTAACTTAGATTATCCACCCACCTCAGGGAGAGATATTTTTACGCATTTTGAGGTTTAGCATCCAGTTACTGGCTGTACTATCGGGGACCACCATGGGGAGATATATTGCGTTTATGGGGTTTACGTACCAGATGCTCACTCTATCGTCGGTGACTATCCACACACCACGAGGAGGGATAAAGGTTTTGAGGTATACGTACCAGATCCATGATTAAATGACGTGGACTATCCACCTACCACGGGAAGATAGATGTTTATTAGGTTCACGGAACAGCTTTTCTCTCTACCCACCACGAGAAGAGCTTCTTTAGGTACTAGATCTCGCTCTAATGACGTGGACTATCCACCCAAGCTGTTTATGAGGTTCACGTACAAGTTGCTCACCTTAGTGACGGTGACTACTCATAAACCATGATGAGAGATGTAGTCATATAGTTCCAGGACCATCCACTTACCTGGGTGAGAGACATTATACTCTCGCACTAGCTCCTTCCCTGACCATCCTCTTACCACAGAGGCAGATGTTTTCTGAGGTTCCACCAGCGCCCTTAGTGACAGTTAAAAATGATATCATGTTTATACCCTGTGTTTCATTAGCATTAAAATGATCCGTTAATGTTAGTGGAAAATGTGGGTGTAATGTTTCATATGTCCTCATTACCATAATGAATCTTGTTCAAAATTAAATAAAACAATTTAAATGAAAACATGCATCCATAATTGGACAGTAGAAATATGAATAGAGGTCTGTAAAGGACATATATTCTTTATCGATTTAATTAAATTAATATACATCAATATTGAGGGACTGACCTAGTTCAGAGGAGATCATTTTGGCGTAGATTGTCATATTTGACGAAATAAAATTAATTATAGCCCACTATCTTTGATACCAGTTGTTGAGTTTTATAATTATTGGACATTTTATTGATTATATTACAATATTTTTTATTAATTTTCCTGTTGCTTCATGAATTGTTTCATGAGTTGTCTGGGTTACTTACATTAATATCCGTCAACAGTTCGATTATTTTATATACGTCAATACGTATTTTAAAGCCTCGTGGTTTTTCATCTTCAAGTACTTACGTGGACGTTCAAGTACTTATCTTAACATCTTGATTTTCATCTACTCAATACACACTGTAATACATATTAGGCTGACATATCAATCTCGCAAGTTATTTTGTTAGTGTTTGAGTGGGGAATTTCAACAGTTTAGTTTGTTAATACCATTGTATCTATTTATTTTCTTCTAAAGTAAATATTCAAACATTTACTGAGTCTATTAGATGTTTTGCATGAAAGTCTTATATTTTTTTATCTAATGCTTTGTTGAGTGTGTTGTGCAATAATTGGCCATATTCTACACATACAATAGTTTTTGGCTAATTTAAATGTATTATTTAATATGATTGATAAAACACAGACAAAAGAGATATGCAATAAGACAGGATAACGGTCAACAGGTGGAAATCGGGTGGATCACTTGTCGGTCAGTCAAGAGTCCATTGCCGGCCGGCGCAGCAACAACATAACTTTCTGATTTATACATTAGATCTGTTTGTGTTATAGTGTGCATTGTTTAATGTTAAGCTTTGGTGTTTTTCTTGTAAGTGGTGAATCTAGATGTTAAGGTAAGTATTTGAACGTTCTGAAGATGAAACGATGAGGCTTCGATATACGTTTGGACTTATAAAAAGTAATTAAACTTTTTACGGATATTAAGGCATGTAACCAAGATTACGATACTTCTGTTTACTATGAATGCAATACTAGCTTAAGAAAATATAATGGTAATAAACGATTCAATTATACAAATACATACCATATTTGAATATATTGTATAAAATATTTTGTTGTAAAAAAACCTGTGCAAATACGTTGGGGTCATAGTAAGAATGAAGAGAGGGGAATTGATATATATCAACAGTTACTTCCTGTGTATTTTACATGGGTGTTTTCGCTGTATATCCTGTAAGAGTTACCTTCCAGGAGTTGATTCAGTCTCATGTCTCTCGATAAGAGAGGAACAAGGAAGTGCTTTCAGGATAAACTTTCCCAAACAAAAGGTCTACGTTTTAAACTTTAGTAATCTGATATTTTAATTCTGATATAAAAATCTTTGTGATATAAATCTTTACATAAGCAGTATCTGTTGAGTAATGTATGTAAGTTCCATTTAAAATATACTAGTTGTGGAAATTAAAGGGCAAATTTGATCAATCAAAATGTCTTCCATAATGCTAGCTTATTGATATAGGCTACAGGTTTTTATACGAATTTACATGCAACCAGAAACATTACTTAACTTCAACAGTACATTTTACAAACGTTCTCAATGATAATAATCTTACAGAAGGGAAAAAATCAAATTAACAAAATTGCTGGGATCAAATCGGTAGTAGCAATTTATTATTGAAAAGGTTTGTATTTACTTCCCTGTGAAATATGTTAGATCATGGATATGTCTAAAGGAAATGATTTCAGTTCTCCTAGACAGCTTATAACCAAATTACGTCACCAGCCATGTGACGTCACTGTTTTAAGTTTTGGTGTCCCAAATTGCCTACACCCCCAGAGCTAAGACATATCCGTGTCAAAAACAATAAAAATACCACTAAATTTGTAGACATAGTCAGTCGGTAATGCGAGTTGTCCTTGTGAAAGTAATGCCTATCAGCTTGAATTAAAGGTTATTCATATAAATATAACCAAATTTATATTTTAACCAATGTTATGAATTAGTATTGGAAATCGATAATACAGCGTCAACTAGCTATTTCTCCGATTTATATTATAAGACAAATACATCATTCTATATTTTCAACCTGAAACCCTGGATGATGGTTGAATTTCAGTCGATTTTCGTTAGAGATGGTGCGAGCTAATTGATAAACGTGTTTCTTTATGCAAATTTAAAAGTACAGGATCAAGGTGCGTCAGTTAGTTACCAAAGGATTTTGTTAATAGAAAAAATGGAATAAAAAACGATAGTAGCAAATCTAAAGTACTGTAAATTGTTTGGTTATAATAAGAGTGATTGCCAATAGAAGAAAACCATAATATAGGACAATTAATAATAAACAATTTTCTATAAAATGCTCAGCTGTTGCATTTAAACTCATTGAAATTTGGGTTGTACTGTTAATATATTAGTTCTTTAAAAACAAGATTATTTTACTTTTAATTTAATAAAATAACAATAAACAGCTAATTGGGTGTGTTTTATTTCTGTAGATTTAAAAATAATTAACAATAAGTTCAATTGAAGTAAGCTAGACGGCACTCAGTAATTTTCTATGTTTAGTGATAGTGACAAAAACTATTCACTTTTTAATAATTGAAATAACTGCGAAGGTCTTGGAAAACCTAGTACTGTGCTCAATTATCGTGTAGGTTTAGCTTGTAATGTATTAAGAGTGGTTCATCGGAAGATAGGAGCCTTATAAAAATACAGAAGAATTTATTATTGTTATTATGGTGTGTATTTTATCCCGATTGAACAGTTCTGGCGGAAGCTTGGCTCAAAAATAATATCGAACTTTTTAATATTCTAGGCCATAATGTTGTTCAATCTAAGACGGTATTGTGTGTACATGGATGACTCTCTCTCCGTCTATGCAGTCTAGCCAGCTGCTGCTCGGTGGTGTGGCCTCGGCCTTATCGCTGACCTTCGATTGGGCTGGTCAATCCTGGGAGCTTCTCGCCCACTATAGAACCCATAATCGAAACTTCCCCAATTCATAGGCTGAATCAAAGAGTATTACTCTAAGCATTCTACATTATACAGTATTCGGATGTTTACTGGTGATTTAAGTGGTAAAATACTTAATATCTCACAAAATTCAATTGAAGAACAATACTTGGATATTTTGTTTGATTCGGCACTGATATTCTGTATCATGTGGTAAATCATGTATTGATCACTTTTTTATAAATAATTTAAATCATAATGAAGTAATTACCGTGATAATAGAGACCAATGCAACTGATCACTTCGCTATTGCTTTAGAAATTTTGAAATTTGGTGATACGAGTGATAAAAACATTGTTGCTTTTGTAATAGAACAATTTGGAGCTAAGTGGAATCTTTACTCATTAATTAAAACTGCAGAGAAATATTAGAATGTAATGATGTTGCAGTATGCTCTTTGACATGTGCTACTTAATAAATTACAAAAAAATTAAAAAAAGAAGCCGATGCCTTGTATAACAAAGCTTATTACAACATCAATTCGTAAGCCTGACCTGCTACACAATCAACTCAAAAAGGTTGAGTAAGGTAAAAAAAGTAAGGCAAGGTAAGAAGTAAGGTAAGGTAAAAAGGTAACACTTTTCTTAGAAATCTTTACATCCCATACCACAATATACTAAATTCTCTAGGCAGGAGGAGGTGTTCGACAATTCTGCTCTATTGTAGGTGAGGTTGCGGTACGTCCTAAGAACCGCGGAGGGATCTAAAATCGGTTGCTTCGAAATTGAAATCATAAGTGATCAATTCAATATTTTTGATGCAACTTTCAGTACAACTCTAACTAACGTCATTATCCCATTGCATACAGCTGAGGTGGAGGATGCCAACCATTCTGGGACTCTTAAAGTTTGCCTTAAAGCCTACCTATCATGATCAGCGGATCTGCTCCGGGCTGGGACGAGATTCCTGCCAACATTTTGAAAGATTATTTCCATCTTCGTGCTCAGCCTTACCTGGTCAACCTTAGTATCCTGTCTGGTTGATTCCCAAATTTTTCAAAATTGCTAAGGTCAAACATTTTAAATAACAAGAGGGGGAAAAACTGACATGAACAATTTCAGTCCAATTTCTCTTTTTAGAGTTATTGATAAGAGCATTACGAAATGGAAAAAAATCAAATACAGAGCGTGTCATTAGTCTATACGCTCTGACGTAACTAGTCGTTCTATAAAGGTTGGGGCTTGCTCACACCTTAGAATAGTGTGGGAGATAATTATTTGACTTAAGTCCACTTATTTTTGAGAAATTTGAAATTAAAAATAATGAAATTATTTTTACTATTTTTACTAATTATCCTATCTATTATTGGTATACGTATATCTTTTTAGATACAGCAAAGGAATTTGTTTAAATTATTTTTTTTAAATCAGTTTTCTTTATATTTTGATAATCGTAAACAATACAGCAATACAGTAAGATTCACGGCTTTGACAGTGGAACTGCTGGGATAGAGTATGGTGTCATTCAGGGAAGCACATTAGACCTTATAATGTTCCTTATGTACAATAATAATATCTAAAAACCAAATACTAATTGTAGACTCTCCTTTCGCTGATAATACGGCTCTAGTTTCATACGGTAGCAACTGGGACGGCACGAGAGTGCACCCTCGGACCTTGCCTGCTTTAATAATGTGTGCTATCACAATATTCTTCTATCCCTCAATGTTGACAAAACTAAATTGTTAAGCCAATTTATTTTAGAAGAGACTGCAGACCTAGTCAGAGATTGCTTAAAATACACTTCTCGATGAAGTGTACTTGCAATGTAATTAATATGTGTTGCAATTTAAATGTCTAGGAATAATAATTAATCACAAACTTACTTGGGGACCATATATATTTAACACCAAGAGAAAACCGATGTAATTGACTATTCTCTTCAGGAAACTAATTGGTGTCCTGACTGTGGATCGCTGAAGGATCGTGTACTATGCGTTCTAGCAGTCGCTTTTTCAGTGGTGTTAAAGTCCGGGAAGGGGGCCTCCGTCCCAGAGTGGGAACTATTGGCAGTGACTCAGAGAACCATTATAAAAACTATCATTCACAAAAATCAATGATATCCAACTAGCTTATTATTTCTTGAATTTTCCGTTTTTAATATCAGGCAGCATAAACTGGTATTGATATTTGAAAACTTTGTGATTAATATAAAAAACAGAATTTTTTATCCCATTAACGCACCAATACATAAGTAAAAGAAGCACCGGAATTCAAGTCCCTAAAAAACTATTCCAAAGACCTAATCCATATAATTCCTTTCAACTTTACCGTAATCTTCTTTGTGAGACTTCGATGGAGGAGGGAGACAGTCTCGCTGTTTTAAGCCAAAAGTGGAGGTATGGCTGCATTGTATTGGAGCTGTAGCTGCAGAGGGGGATTTTAGTTATCCATTTTCGTAGGGTTACAAAATGTTATTTTATATTATGGATCTCATTGGAAGAAATGTTCTCCATCTTTTAAAACTAATTAACATGTTTTAAGTAAGTTAATCTATAACTCTACATTTACTTATAGTTATATAACTCTGACCTGGAGATATTAAAAAAGTAAATGTGATACAACGTCATAAAAAATGGAACAATTAAATAATGTGTCCGGTAGAATGAGAAATTCCTTTAAATTTAAACTGTCGTGGTACTTATTTATTTGTTACTTGTGGTAAGCCCAAAGTTTATACGATGGTGTATGACTTACTGCATAATTAGAAGCATCATACTTATTATCACGGAAAAATATTAACCTAAAATCAAAAGTAGGTAAATGAAAATTACTTTAATAAAGCTTTGGTTATTTTATAAAAAACTTCTTCAAATGGTATAAATTAATGAAAATAAGATTCATGTGAATCTGTCGTTATTACGAAGGATTTTTTACAAAAAATACCTTGCTTAGCGGTATAGAAAACCGATAGTAAGAATAGCTAGAAAGATAATAATAGAGACAAAGGGATGGACATTGAGATAAGCCCTATTTAGTTTTTGTATGTTATTATATTTAAAAATAGCAAACAGATAATAATTGCAAGTCATGTTTGGATAAAACTCTTATCCATGAGTATAGAAAAACAATATTGAATATTGACGAGTATTCTATATTTTACATCTCAATCAAATTGGTTAAAATAAAACAAAATAAATATTTATATCTATTGTATATTACACAGCTTAATAAATAAAGGTTGAAATAAAATTAAATAATCATTAAATATTTATTTGGAGTTTGAAGTCTTAAATTATCTGAGTTAAATATTTGTTTGATCGAAAACAATTTCCCATGAATATTGTTTAGAGATATAAAAATGTACTTGAAATACAGTTGACAAATAACCTCTTCTACCAAGGGGTTTAATTAACAAGTTTTAGTGATATATTCCCCTGATTAAACAAAACATTCATTTAAATAAAACAACTTTAACCTTAGTATTATTAAAACTGCATATAAATAAATGTTAGTGTTTCTAATACTGGACAAACATAGATACTAAGCTTTCAGTGAAAAATACTCGTTTCATTTTGAAATGACATTAAATAGTTAATTATATATTATAAATTAAACAAGTATTTCACTTTGATGTTCCCATTTTATTGAGCCAGGTCAATCCTCGCGTCGCCATTCATATTTTCCTGACTCATTTGTGACAGTTTATTTTGTGTGTGTTTGTGTCGTGGCTTCCGGATTCCATGTAGTCACTGGAAGCGAGCTGGCAGGAAGCTCTCTGGCTACTAGACTATTGGACTGGGATGGTGGCGACGTCCTGTAATCCAGCTACTTGGAGGTCACGAATTGTGGATAGTTGTGAGTGATGGTTGGTGGATGTAGTATACGCTTGTGTGGATTAACGTCCACACTATTGAATACTACGTTAATCCACAAAGACCATCCTCATTGTTGGACCAATTCGTAATTCAGAGGCCGAGGTTCGGATTCCACGTTAAACTGTAGGTCCATTAGTTGTCATCGGCTGTTGGGATATTAATTAACAGTCCTGTCTATGGAACATGTCAGCCTTAGTCAGTAACAAGACCGCGCCACAATCATCCTACATTCATTCCTCATTCATACTTGGCTTAAAATACCTACCTGGGTAGGTCGTCATTTCACTTAAAAGTATAAAGTAAAAAGTATAAAGTAAAAAGTATAAAGTAAAAAGTATACTTGTCATAGTAGTGATGTTCCAAGGTCTAAGTGTGGAGCTACTCGTGGCACCTCTCTTCTGGCCCGGCCTTCTACACCTTAACCTTCTGCCAGGATGAACACATGTTTGTGATAGTACCCTGAGCTGTGATATTTTGTGTGTGTTTTAATCTGTATTTCAAAATTATTTATTTATGGATATCAAGATTTCTATGCCCATGCCCATTGACGGAAGCTGTGAACTGATGCTGAGTGAAATTTCTTTATTGTTATTTAGTTTTAAGAATTTCCTATTAGGAGCCCGCCTTTTGCCAAAGTACCCCGGGTGGAGGTGGCTGTATTGTTCAAAAGTATGGCTCTCCAATTTGTAAAAAAAACTTACATTACTCAGAATGAGATATTTTTATTTATATATTTGCATTTCTGAAAATTGTATCTTGACTTATTATTATTGAGGGTGTTGTCCAATTACCAAATTTAGCGTGTGAAAATTTAATTAAAAATCAAAATAAAATTAAATTGAAAAAATTCCATATATACTCTAATTAAATAATTGTTTAACGAACTACTCTTAAAAAGTGTTTGTAAATAAAGAGGTGAGAAATGGAGGTTTGCTCCTCGAACCACTGCAAATTGGTGGTAATGAAGATTTAAATAGGTCTGTCATTGTTGTTAAAATAATTGTTATCGTTTAGAAAGAGAAAATCAAACTAAGTAAAAAGGACTTATTGCTAAAAATAAAAAAGTTTTTTATATTAAAATTTGCGGGAATTGTTAAATCTTACGTACATTTTAACAGAGAACAAAATTGCGGTTTGTCAACACTACGTTTAATTAAATAATGATCAGCAACGGTACCTGTAATGCCAACTTGTAAAGGGTTAAATCTTAATATTGCATAATTTCAAAATAATTTGAAACTTGTATGACAAAAAAATTCATAGTCCTTTAATTGAATAAAATAAAACATTTTAAGTTAATTGTGTTTGTAATAATGTTTTAGCTATAAATTAGTCACAAGCATTGCCATCAATTTGACACGCAAAGGTCGAATTTTGAAGGTATTTTTAAGAGGTAGGCAGTGTGATGATATCATCATAATAAAACATAAGATCCAGTATATGATTTCTTTTTGGTGGAATAGAAAATAATAGCTGTCTTTCTGAACTCATCCAATCAGATTGTCGTTTCAAAAAAATATATTCTTTAACCAGTAGTTTGACCGATCACAGTGGAAAACATCCAGCAAGAAAACGGGAGTTTTATCAAATACTGCTTCTTTTTTAAGCACTCTTCGCACTCGCTTCCACTATGATGATGACTATGAACGATTAGTAGTGTAGTGGATAACTAATCTAAAGTATTCTGAATGTAGGAATAGGAGCAAAGAAGGTGATAAAAATATTTTGGACAAGGCAAACAAGAAGAAAACAGCCGCCAGCGGTAGTTTTCTTTTATTCCGGAATGGAGCGATCAGGATCCAGATACCAGGATGTTGGTGAGGTCAAAAAGTCCTAGGACTTTGTGTTTGTCTTAACGAACTAATAAAACATAAAGTCTACGAACTAATAAAGCCCTCACATTGTGGCACTGTAACAGTTAATGCTGTAATCCTACCAGGTGTATAGTTGTGTCTATCTATTGAATTGTCTATACACTGTTTTACAAATATTATAACCATTAAAACATATTCTATTTAGGAAAACATGTTAATCTTCAGTGTTGTTAGGGCCTTCAAAAACCTTTAAATGTTATAATATACTGTGAGACATTCATAAAGATTTATATCACCCGAACGGTTATATATGGATCTTTATCATGTACATTGAATCGGTTAAACATAAACCAAATATGGTATGATTTAAAAATAACATAATATATATCATAAATCTAATGGAAAATCTATGTGAAAGTTACAAACATGAATGTGTAATGGCCACGGGCCAAACAACTGCAGACGTCGGTCTGGCCGCCTGCATTACTCAGTACTCTCAGGATCAAGGGTGAAATACTGATAGAGAAATCACGAACTATTGATTAGTAATTCTCCTCAAACACTTTTTTATGCATACAGTTTGGTCCCCTATAGTGAACAGTGTCATTACTCAGATTTGACAGCATTATAAATATTGTTCCATGACGAGACATTACCCTGCCACAAGTCCCATTAACTCCACCAAATTCCGTGCACCAAAACTAAGGGCTGTCAAAGCGAGTTTGCGACGCAGCCATCCACTATTAAGTCTGCTTTGGTAAGTAAACTTGAAAATATATGAGTACTTGTAATCTTCATATAAAATTTAAAATAAATATAGTTAAGTATTTTCCATTGAGCTTTGTCTAAAAACCTGTTTCATGCGACTCTGGCTGAAATCAATCTTTGACAGAAGTGTGGAACTCACTCTAATTGGTGTATGTCTCACAGCTCTTTACAATGTGGACCAACTATAAAATAAAATGGTTGACTTTTGGTTTAGATGATTAACATTTCAGTCATAATATATTTTTATGTTTAGTTTTTTTCTTCGATATATCAATACCACTATACTAAAGGTAACAAAGAATTATAGTCTCAATGAAATATGACACAGTGAACGTTAAGTAAATTATTTAAATTTTAAATGAATTTGTGTTCAGTTTTAGAATATTCTTTTTAAATTTGATGTATCGAAGCAGCCTTTGACCGCCGAATCGTGACCACCAAAGGCTTTGTGTTGGAGAGCGAATAAAAGTGCAAACATGTTGTGGTAACGAAACTTCCATCAGACTGTGAAACCCTTTCATATTTATGGCAACTAACGTAAGTAATAGGCTAAATTATTTTATGAAAATCTAATCAATCTAATTAATCTATTTAATGTTAACCTAGTTAAAGAACTAGGTTAACAAATAGGTCTACCAATATGTGTAATATTACACATGTTTTCAACTTGACAAATGAGGGAGTATTTTTGTGCAAACCCATTTATCGTGAAATAAAGAAAATACATTTTCTAGGGAAGCCATTACAGAACTACTAAAAAATGCATCGTCTGTTGAAAATAAATGTTTATATGCATCATTGATTAGGTACTGATTTGTAATTCACTAAAGTTTATGATAAACTATAAAAACTGTTTATTTATAAAACTTACATTCTACGTGTGATATTTTATTTCCTGTTTGGGATTCGGTTAGTCGAAACACCTTGTGTGAAATTTGATATTCAGACAGAAGTGAAGTCTATCTTATAAAAGAGCCTAAAAAGGGCCCTCATAAGTATGTATGAGCGTTGGCTGAGGGACGCTTGTCATGTGGCAATGTACATCAAGGGAACCGTGATACGAGATCCTCTTCTTTGAACCAGGCAATTTTGTTATGCAACATTTTCGTTTCGTAAACCGTTGCTAATTGCAATCTAAAAATACCAATACATAATCCATGTTTCTATTTTATAGTTTTATTATCATCGTGAAAATGTTATTATTTTTGTTTCATAGGTATTATGCAACGTAACAAGTATTTGTAACAACTTTTTTCTTGTTCCATGAAATAATATCTCTGCCTAGTCAAAAGAAAAATGGTACCTGAGTATATTTAACAGAAAAGGATAACAAATGTTGGTATAGGTAATGTTTGAACAGTTAAAATTGGTGGTTATCTTATGTAAACTTTTTGAAACATTTAATTGTTTTACCTATATATCTACGATTGAAATACAATTCATTTACATTTCTAGTGTAATTCCAAAATTTCATTTTCGATAAAATACCTATAATTTATAATCGGACACTCTCTTAAATTAGTAATAATTGCAATTTGCTTTATTTTCTACACATTGCATTATTATTAATTTTTCTATGAAACATTATAATTACATAGAGGTTGTCACTTAGGTATACAGTCTTGTTGACATACGAGCCAGAGGATATTGTAGTAGAGTAGCATGCATGTTGGAGAGCCATAAAGTAGAGCATTTTTGACCGATTGGCTTATTACGTTTCAGCCCGCAGTTGTTTACCGTAACATTACACAACAGCAATCACGCGAAAAACGCAAACACCCTCGTGCATTCACTACATCTGTGTGAAGCACTTCCAGGGTTGTTTGGCCTCAAGTGCTGTGGTTCGGTTCATGTCACGAGAAATAGTTGCTCTGCACAGTTTTATAATAGGCCTAACCCTGAGTACATGTATCCTCACACGAGGTGACTTTTATTTCGGACTTATAAAAGTGATTCAACAAATCGTATCCAGAGATGGTAGTAGTCTCTTCTACCATTCCACTACATACTAGCATATTGACTACATATTTGCCCTTGGGTCGATAAAACAAAGCAATAAAAACCATCTCGCAGCTATTTTATTGCTAAATTATTTTAAACAGGCTGTATAGTTAAATATTATGAACATTTATAGTTAAATAATAAGCGTCAAAAATTTTCCAAAAATATGCAAGAACAAAACCAAAATATGGTTTCAACTAATTGGGCTACCAAAATTATACAAAAAAAAAACGAAAACTGAAATATCGCAAAAACACTAACATATTGTTTCTGGAATTGTTAGTAATAAAGCATTTCCTGATGTAAGTTTGAGACTTGAACAGTAGTGTATGAAAAGAAAACCTATTCACAATCATATTACAAAGCAGAATTCTCTACAAATAATATCTTTCTGTAAGAATCGTCTAAATATTTTATTCTTATAAGCGGGAATTCGAAAAAAGCCATTCAGACAACAGGTGTCAAGCGCAGAAAAACTCCGCTAACCTTTATAACGAGCTCTTTAGCCGAACTTCCGTCGGAATGCTGGTCGGTCTCGTTTAACAAGAAGAGACGCACAATCAGCTGAAGATTCTTTATTGGAAATAAATCATTTATAAATCATACGCAAGGAATTTTTTTATTTGATTGTGAGTTCTTTGAAATTATTTTCTTACACCAACTTTAATAAACCGACGTTAAATTATTGATGGAATAGTATTTTAATCTTATTTTTTCGCGGACCACATTATCGTGATACTTAAATTTTCATTAAAACTAAATTTTAAGTTTACTGATTCGTTTATTGAATAAGAAAAAGATGAATATTGCCAGTCTCACATGCCAACCATATCAGGGTGACTGAACCGCGAAAGACAACATGCCAAGCAACTGATACATATGCAAGAGTGTCTTGTGTGGCGTACCGCCGGGCCGCTTCAGGACCACGTACATCCCAACCCCCAGCTGTTGTTTAGCCGTCTTTAAATTATTTTCATGTTGGAAGAATACAGTCAATAATTAATTTTTTATTTTGATAGTTGATGGAAATTTACGAGCCAATAATACCGAGATCAATCCCTTCCCCAAAGGTTCCTGACCTCCTGTCCCAACATCGCCATCCTGGACTATCCTAGTCAAACCCCTCAATCGGACTTCCTGTCCACTACCCCGGTGTTCGAGCCCTCCTCCAGCGCATGCGTCGAGACCAAACAAGGTCCAACGCCGTGGGACACCTCTCGGCTAAAGTGTTAACAGTGTGGACTTCGTACAGATGGTCGCGATGGCTGCTGACTCCCCCCTCCCACAAAGCAGCAAAGAGGATATTTGGGAGGTTGAGTAGTCCAAGGCAGAGTTATATGGTGATCATAATATTACAAATGGCATTATTAATGAATCCAGATAATCAACAAATGGAATATATATTCCATAAAAATATGATTGTATATTTATTGTAGGCCTATAAGTAAAATATTAATATCACCAGGATGACATGCCAACCGTATCAGGGTGACAGAACAGTCAAAGATAACAGGCCAAGTAAATAATACGTATGTTCGAGTGTCTTCCTTGTTATGTTGATATCAAAACATGCCACATGACTCGCCTATACAGGGCATGCTGTTCATTGGCCGAGAGTGGCTTCAGGCCAAGCAAGTGACGCTGATATCTTTCACTTTGGCGCCTTCCGCCTCTTTGACTGTCGACAAGAAAACAATATATTCTTCCTCTGGGAATAGAAACATCATAAATATGTGTCTGTATAATATTTTATCCGGTTTTTCATATGATATGATCACTTACATTAAACGTGTTTAAAGTATTTATTTCAAATTAAGCTTCTTCAATAATGTAATAGTATCAGTTTTACTCGGGCCACAATTATTTACACTTTATCATATTGTACTTATTGAAACTCGTAAAGTTAAATTAGAATTGGCCTTACATTTTACTTTTATTCTTAAAATGGTATTACGTGTCTACTCGAGGTGTTTAATTAAAGGAAACTACCATTTAGAACAGTTAACTATGTTTTTAAAATTGTACGTATAAGACTTAGCTACATCTGTGAAACATGCTGGAATCCGTCAAAACTAAATTTATATGGAAACAAATTTAATATAAACATAAATGAGAATGTAATAAAATATAAATGCGAATAGTTTTCTAAATACACGAATAGTTATATCGTTTGCATTAACAGAAATTCAAAATCAATTAATCATCAATTTGAATGCAATCTAAGGAAGAAAGTAAATTAAACTATTATAGGTTTTCAATGATACTTCACTGTTAGTGGAAGACGTTTAAAAGTCCAGTTGTGCTCAAATCGAATCAGCTGTTTCTCCAATTACCGCCATGCGACGACAGTGGCTGACAGGTATTCACACGAAAAACTTACTAAAACAGCGGGTTTACAACTGGTTGACTTTCAAGGAGACTGAGGTCGAACCTCCATCGTGAGGACTGAGCGGTACTCAAGGACAATTTAGAGTGACGTGTTCACAATATTATATAGAGTTAAAAAGTGTGATAAATTGTGCAGTAAATATTTGAGGTTAAACAAACTGACAAACAACTATAATACTAATTTTCAGGTATTGATTGCAGATTACCCTCAATTAATTTCTTTCATACCTACATGTATATAACAATATAAACTGAGTAAACATATAGGTAATTATTAGTAAGGAAGTATTCTCTGTTAAAGGCACGGATGGCATTCTTAGAACTTAGATACCCAGTCTGAATTCTAGTATTTGGATGGATTGCTTTCTTGGATGACACCGTGTCCTGGAGGCCTCTCCCTCTCCGAGTGACACAGACTGTCCTCTCCAGCGTTCAGATTCTTGTGAATTACTTAGTTGGGTGGATCTGCAAAATATCAAATATTTTCACAGTGCCAGTCATGCTAGAACCTCCTAGGAGTACTAGGAGTGTTCAATCCTATTCAGGCAATTCTGGCAATACCACAAAGAAGTCCAAACTGTTTTTCCAAAAACCTGTTTTCGACTTGTTCTACTTAATTAATAGGTTGCTGTTGTAAGATCTCATTATAGTTACATTTACAGCCATTAGATGTGCCTGATTAAAGGAACAGTTATTTAACTTAAATTAGCCTACGCCCATTCCGACGTCCGCTCAAGATCTGACGGGAGTCATCCGCAGCCGATTTCGATCCAAGATGTTGGACCTACTGACTTACTTTTACCCCTGAGCTACCACGTCAATTAAATGCTGTAAACAATCCCATTTATTTAAATCAATAGTAACATGTACTGTCATTTAATCATTCTTAAATTATTTATACATCATAGTTCAGCCTGGGTTTAATTATTTTTTTAATTGTCCTTTTTTAATAAACCTTAAGAGGCGGCAGGAGTCAGTCCAGGCGCTCACACGCTTGACATGACATGGGTTTAATTATCCTTTAATTGCTCGTAAAGGAAATTTATTAAAAACAAAATACCAAATACAAAGTATTTTATAGGTCCTTATCAACATATTGATGTGTTAAAATACCAAAAATAATGCTTAGAAATATTTTATTTTTTTGGAATTAGAAAATTAAAATCCCATAAGGATTTAACAAAACTAATTCCGTTGTATTATTTTTATTTATCAATGGAAAATTTCAAACTTTGGACCTAAATAAACTTTACATATTCATAAATAAAATGTATTGAATAACTTTTTGTATTTGATTTGCTCTTAGCCATAATAATTTGTTTTTAAGTGCGTGAACAGTGCACGCTTTTTAATATTTATGAATTTGTGAAGTTTATTTAGGTCCAAAGTTTGAAATATTCCATTTATAAATAAAAATAATACAACGGAATTAGTTTTGTTAAATCCTTATGGGATTTTAATTTTCTAATTAAAAAAAAATAAAATATTTCTAAGCATTATTTTTGGTACTTTAACACATCAATATGTTGATAAGGACCTTTAAAATACTTTGTATTTGGTATTTTGTTTTTAATAAATTTCCTTTACGAGCAATTAAAGGATAATTAAACCCATGTCATGTCAAGCGTGTGAGCGCCTGGACTGACTCCTGCCGCCTCTTAATTTACAAAAATAATTTACCCTTAACCCCTTAAGTAGTAATGGAATAAACTTAAAAAAGCTTAATTTTTTGGCCGAAGTAATTGAGGTAAATGGTAAACGGTTGTAAATGGGTGGGGGGCTGCTTCTTCCTCGGTGCTTCGGCCGCTGGATATTGCTAAAAAAACTATTATAAAAACTATTTTCAATATGAATATGAGATATAGAACACAAAGTGTACCGGTATATAGGTTTGGAACGATGGGACAAATCTTAAATCTTTGATAACATTCGATAAAATATTCTGCATCAGAGCAATTATGCAATTCAGTTGGGATATCCTGTCTGCAATTAGTATGGGTAGATATTAACGAGATAGGTCAGTTTAATCTACAATTTTTATATACACACCATTCGCCGTGCATGTGACACGCCACGCCTTCACGGCGACTCGTGTTGGCATGCAAGCAGAAACTTGGAGCTCAGGGTCTATAATTTGGTTACTACATAGTTTTAATGGGTTAAGAAGTTAAAATGTATTAATTTTATAGGAAAATAGTTAAAACAAAATATAATATATAATTATTTAAAAATTTAGGATTACTAAACATTTATTTCAAATATAATTATATTTATACCTTTGAATATCTAAATATATTTTGCATAAAGACATATTTTGTTCTGGATAGGATTAAAACCCTATTATGAAACCTAACCTGTTATGAAATATTACGTTGTCATATTCAATAACATCAATAACACTCATCACAATTTCCTTTGATTCATGATCAACCCAAAACATCCACTAGAGTACTAAAGGTATTTATATAAGAATATGCAATAACCATTTGAGTTATAAAGGTATTTATGTATGAATATGCAATACCCACTTGAGTACTCAAGGTGTTTATGTATGAATATGCAATACCTAATTGAGTACTCAAGGTGTTTATGTATGAATATAAAATATCCACTTGAGTACTCAAGGTTTTTATGTATGAATATACAATACCCACTTGAGTAATCAAGGTGTTTCTGTATGAATATGCAATACCCACTTGAGTAATCAAGGTGTTTATGTATGAATATGCAATACCCACTTGAGTAATCAAGGTGTTTATGTATGAATATGCAATACCCACTTGAGTAACACAAGTGATGAATATGCAATACTATATCACTATGTCCAAAATGAATACGTTTATTACACATTCGTAATATTTATTAAAGAGGGAAAAAACCAATGTCCCTAACACTGTTTATAACACGGTGAATAAGCAATGCAGTATGCGGTATATCCTTAATTTTTTTAATTTTACGGTATTCCGTAGTTTCCTAATCTTATCCCTTGACTATTTTTAACTATAAATTTTATCCAGCATAAACAACCGATTTGTTCTGTAATGATTTACAAATGAAATATACTTGTATCGGATAAATAGTGGTCATACTACAATAGGTACGATGCAATGTGGTTGGTACACGTGCTGTGGTGGGGCTGAGGTTTCATCAGAAAATTACCTAATAGCTAGAAGAGCTCATTGGACACACTATTTTCCTCATAAGACCACTTTGAGCTAAATTACTGTTTGGACACTATGGGTAATAATGATTCAAAATGTATATAAGTAACAAAATAGAATGTATGAAACTATATGTAATAGAAATATACGAAATCTTACTTTGATTTAGGACTAAAGTAAAACTTTAGTATTTTTGTTCAGGTATAAATGTTTTAAAGTTAAAACTAATGTTAAGTTAGAGAAAATAGTAAAAAAGCTTAAAGTAGAATAAAGGGGGTGTCAATACCTTTTAACAAAAATAATCTTCATGCGCTTCATAACATTGCGAATTCGATCAATAATTTCATATTTTGCTAATATTTAAAAAATATCAATATTTTTAACCATCATATTAGTTGACAAGGTTAGATATGTATTTACATGGTTTCAGGTTATTGGAACAGGTTGGCTGAATTCATCCATACTGTAATACTGTAATCAATACCTACTAGGGGAAACAAGTTATTTAATTAAGAGAATTATTGGAATATGAAAACATAAAATAAAACTTGGAAATCTTAACAAACTTAAAACGGCAGTACGTTCTATATATTGAATGTAATCAGTCAAAACTATTTATTTAGATAGAGAATAGTTTGAATAGAATAGTTTTATTTTTTTATGATAAAAATAAACATTATTTTTTGAGGGGAGTGGTCTCGTGTGCGTTCCCAAGCAGTGACGCCTAACTTATGAACAATGGATAGGATCCAGACCGCTATAAACCCAGCAGCCCTGTGTAAGTCGAATACAACCCTTTTTGAATAGATGAATAAAACCGGTCTCTTTGTCTTGTATTTCAACTTCGTAATTCCTTTGAAAAAAGGTGTTTCCAGACTACATTTTATTATATCTAATGATAAGTTTTAATTAATTTCTTATAATTGTCCTATACATTTTCTTATAAGAAATAGGGCTATTACTGTGGTCGTAATGACAACAACTGGGCCAAGGACCAGGTTTTCTTATTCGTTTTGAGGTCACCATAAGCAAATATCATTTTTTTTGCGTCCGTGCACGCACGCCTGCGCGCTTGATTGTGTGTGTGCGTTTGCACGTAAATAACTCGCGTATAAACTCAATCTTGATCTAATTTGGTACAGGCTTAGGTTGAAAATCTAGCTAAATCGGTCTCACCAAAATGAGATTCTTCGGGGGTTTACTAATAATTTTAAAAAATATTTATTTTTATTAATACCATTGAAATCAGCTCAAAACAAACAATTTAATATTTCGAATCTTTGCTTTATCAATCACTTTTGGAGGTAGAGAGATTTATAAACACAATATTTTGTTTTTATGGAACCCTGAAGATAACCATATGGGTAAAAGGTAAAAATGTATATCTTGCTTATTATTTGTAATGATAACACTTGGAACACAGCTTTATATAGGTAAGATATGATAATGTTTGCTGATGAATCTAATTTTATTTTCTCGTGGCAGCAAAACTTACTTACGCAATAACCATATAATCTTCATAGAGAAAAAAATTGATTATAACTTTCTTAATAATTGTAATTTTGATGAAACCTGTAGTGCAGCCAATATATTTAAGGTGCATCTTAAACACTCAAACACGTACATAAATTACTTATTTTTTATATTGTGATTACTTGGTGTACATAATCATCTAGTTCATATCAACTACTTAAGTTGAAAAATATAAATTATATTTTTCCTTTTAGCAGCAAACCCAATAATTTTTCACATATTACTTTTATATACAGCATAGGTAATTGCTGTAAAAAACTTCCTTATTCCACCTATATGACAACACATTTAGTTCCTTTATCAATGAAAACTCCCCTAGTATGCTGTTCTGATGCTACAGGTGTATTATTTTCCTTCAGTGTCCATCAACACCAGTGGAAGTTTTGTAACATTTTGATCGGACATAGTCTAAACGCTGGTTTTGTTACCTAATAACAAGACAGAGACGGTTATGTGTGCTAGAAACTAAGTAATTACTCATTAATTGTGGATTATTATGAGCGTTGGGTTGGTGGATTTGGATAAACGTCCGCACTATAAAATACTAAGTTGATCCACAAAGACCACCCTCATATTTTGAACAGTTCGTAGTTCAACAGAAAGATTCAGAGGTGGGGGGTTACGGATTCCACATTAAACTGTAGGTCTCTTAGATGCCATCGTCTGTTGGGCTATGAAATAACAGTTCTGTCTAAGGAACATGTCAGTCCTCATCAGTAACAAGACTGCAAGAACGCTTCACAATTATATCACACTCACTATTCATTCATACTTGGTTTAAAATAACTATCTGTATAGGACGCCATATCCAACGGTAATTGCGGCCTGTTGTTAAATAAGTAACTAACTAATAGCCAAATTACAAATGATGGCTAGGTCTGGCATCAAACCGGCGACCTTTGTATTATGACAACACAAGGTGAACAAGTCAAATCAGAGCTACCCAGCTGTTTAACTATTCATTTTTATATCAAAACAAATAGTTTGTATAGTACCATTCATTGAGAGGAGTTAGATGTTGCTGATCGCTAGGATGCTGTGATAACAATTCTTTCATTATATTTTGGAAACTTAGCACCCCACTGTAGCTGGGATTTTCGGACACTACTACTATTGTAGCATTCACTAAAATGCAGGTTTTCCACACGGCTCAGACAATGATCATTTAAACGCAGCTACTACTAACTATGATGAAAGTTAAATATTACATGATTATATTATATGATATATATTATATTGTATATACGCTCTTTCAGAGCGTTTTACTCATTCACTCGTACTAGTGTTAAAAATAAACCTTAAACTCGTTTATGTACATGTAAAGTATTGTCTATTGCTTTCAGCAGTAACTTCCCAACTCGTGTTATCATAACAACATTTATTAAATTGTTACAAACACTTAAGATTAATAATAATAAGAGTCAATTAAGTTCATAAATGTATCCTACAGTGATTATAAATTATAATCAAGCATGTAACAGTATATAGAACCATATAAATGTTACATTTTAATCCAGGAAGTAGTAACATTTGAATGTTTACTAATTCTGCTTGAGGGAAATATGAAATATTGAAATCATATTTTGTACAGTAAAATATCAGAGCATAAACTAAACGAGTCCCTTTAGTGCTTGGTAAGAAAGCAGCGTGAGAAATAGTGTTTATTACAACAGAACGCTGCCCAGATGTGCGGGACCCTTGGGAGTGGACTGACAGACCGAGGCCCTTATTTCCCTCGGCACAGATGTGGGCTTTCATGTTCTCTAGGCGAATTCATATCATCCTACCCTTTAAATCATTCAAAATATTGGGTTTTATATTTCTATTAATCCATGTTAGTTAATAAAAAATTTTAATTACCTTATCACATTGAATAATTGTGTACATTTAATATTTATCAATCTGAATAACAAGACTATCTGTACTCGTACTCAGATTGACATTATGGTATTTTCTGTTATTTTTATTTTTACTCTATAAAATCCGAAATAGGTCTTACCTTAATTTCTACCCGTCTTTGTCTGGGTGGTTCAGCGAGGTGTGCACCACTCAATCATATATTATAAGACGCCAGTTTGGCCCTGAGCAAAATCTTTGACGTGGTTCGTTCGATACTGGATCCAGTTGTATTTGTTAATGAACATTAATAACCTAACGAGGCTATTAATTAATGATCCTGAGAAATCAATCAGCTGTTTTTATATGTTTATATCTTTATTTACATTATACATAAAATAAAAATTCTAACTATCAAAACTGTTTTCTGTTTCATTTCTCTTGTATTTCTTCAACTAATTTTATATAGTAGTACTGTATATCACAATTGGTTTATTTCCTGTGGGTGTCGCCGCTGATTTGTGGGACTCTATTAATACATATTAGATGTTAGACTCTTCCTCACACACAGACTCAATAGTCTTGTGAGGAAAAGATTTCCTTTACTTAAAAAATATACCCAAATGTATTTTTATTTTTTATGGGAATCTTGAATACTAAAATTAACGTGCCACAGCAGTTAAGAGGAGAAATATAACTAGTGAATTAGTTTACTTAAGGAAAATAGTTATTAACTAGCTAATAATCAATAATTCGAGTGGTACAGTACATTCTACTAAACAGTCTGTTTGTAACTGTCCCTCATCTAGTTCCTGAATCTAGTTGTTAAAAAAACTCGAAGCCAACGTATACATATTTTTATTGAAAATAATGTACAATGACCTTGAGCGCTTTGTGTGAACACGATAGGTTATCCAACTAAACATATATTATATTTAAGACTTAAAAAAAAGAAATTAGGAGACTTATGTATTTTAGTGAAGCAACCTTTAAACACCTAGCACAATATTGTTTAAGAATAGGCATATAGAATAGCCATTCGATAAACTTAAGAATATTTTAGAATAACAATAAAGCATATTAACGTCAAAATGAGCATGAATAGAACAAAAGGAACAATCGAAGCATGATCGACTAAACACAGAACAATGGATCCTGTTCGTGACGTCATGGGATTGTATGTCGATGACATCGCAGTGTTTAGGCATCGGACTGATTGAGGCGCAATTACATCTCAAAATGCTCTTGAGTATACGATAATAATCTAATATATAGAACAGGATTAAATTTATTTTATTTTTTTAAGGTTAGTTATTCTTCCTATTTACATTTATATCCTAGGTCTTGTACAATTTAGGGTTAATTATTTGAAAAAAAAGTCTGAATTAAAGACGTTTTATACCTAAAAAAGTTTTATTTCTAAATAGTCAGTAACTTATAAGAATTAAAGAGTTTAAACACTCTTTTAATCATTTCACTTAATTATTTTATTTTATCATTTCCACACTACATTTATAAATGGTTTCTAATTTGATAAAACTGTACAAATTGATAACCATTCAAATAGAATAGAAAATAGAAAATGTTTTTGGTTAAATCGTAACTGTAAAATTACAAAATATTTTTGCAATGCTTGAACAATAGTTTTATACGTAATCATGAGGTTTCATTACTTCATTTTTAAGTTGTTATACTTTCCCAGTTGAGTTTGCTTGGCCTAAAAACAACTGAATTTAACATTATGTTTAGATTTTGCTCGTTTCAGTGAATTTCCCATAGGGAAGAAGCTATTACCGTAGGTCCGTAGGCGAGACACAAGCCCGGGACCATATTATTTTTTCTTCTTTAGGTGCCCAGAGACCAAATACAATAGTCATTAAAATTTATATATATATATATATACATATATATATATATGTGTATATATATATACACACACCATATATATATATATATATATGTGTGTGTGTGTGTGTGTGTGTGTGTGTGTGTGTGTGTCTGTGAACACAAAAATTCTCGTAAAAATGGTCCGATCGAGACCAAATTTGGTAGAAACGTGTATTCCTACATTTGAAGAGTTTGTAATCCAGACATATCGGTCAATCGGAACGGGTAGTTTTGGGGGGTTTTGTACCCCAAAAATGTGTTTTTTGCATTTTTCCCTTGTAATTTTTAAAAATTTCAAATTTTATCTTTCACCATTAGTCAGCTTAAAAACTGCACAATTAAGTTTCTTAAAGTTTTTCTCTATCTCCAATGGTTACCGAGATATTAAAAAATCTAAACACAGTACGTTGTATTTTGGGGCTCCAATGTTAATCTACGGAGGATAAGGATAAATTAATATTTCCCATATCAATCTATATATTTGGATTAAACTTGGTATTTACCTTCATTTTGTTGATATCCACCCGTTAACTCCTTTATTGTTGATGAGATGTTGATGAAAGTTGTTATAAATGTTAAAAATAAAATTTTTTTATGGTAGAAATTCCTATTTTCAGTGTTCCTCACAGCAGCAAACCTGTACACTAGTTCCCATGTTGATCTTATGGACAATAGGCAAATAATTCTCATGTTTAACGACAGATTTTTATAAAACTTGTCATATATTATTATTATTACATTATTGATTTGGAAATTCGCTGAGTACACAGGTCTGCTGCGACGGGGTATTTATATAATAAATACATTTTATGCGTAAATTATTCAAATCAAAGATATGTAAAATGTGAATTGTGGAGATAAAGCTATTAATTAATTACTTATAATAAATAGCTTTATCTCCACAATTCACATTTTACATATCTTTGATTTGAATAATTTACGCATAAATGTATTTATTATATAAAAACGATCGAAATCTAAACATACTGTTAAATTCAGTAGAAAGCCCTTTCAGAAATTTAAAAATTACAAAGACAAGATCTAAATTGAATACAATGTTAAGGAAGAAACCTGATAAGGGTACAAGATAAACGAAACGGAGTAATGCATTTTAATCATTCTCTGGGATGGTTGTGTAAATAACTGCAAACAAAGTTCCTTATTAGTTCGATTTTATTTGAAGTTATATCATTCAATATTATATGTTCTTCACGGCTTTATTTTTAGAGCAGTCATATAATAGAGCTCATTTATAATAATGTATTGTTATTAGCGTAATTATTCTTTTCCATGAAGTTATTTATAGATACGTTATTATCAAAAAAGCTATTATGGAACGGCCCTGTCTATACATAGAACAAGAGAGTGCTTTTAGCTTAATGCTAATAGTACAATTACGCTAAAACGTTTATAATTAAACTAAATATGCGTGTACTATTCAGTTGTAACGCATAAATAAAAAGATTGCATAGACTACCTGTTACAACGAGATAATTTTGAATGCTGCAATGTAAAAAAATCAAGCAAAACACTTCTTCAGCTGTTGAGATATAATAACGTATTGTTAAAAAAATTAAATAAATAGACTCAAAATATAAACCATGCATATCTGATATTTTAAGATAAAGCTCAGATGGTAGGTATATGCGGAGTAAGCAAAAATACAGCGATATATTTGAAATAAAATAACTGGAAAACTAAACATAGATGAATGCTACAAGCTTTACTAAAATATTTACATTATTTTGCATAATCATGATGATTATCTGCAAGTTTTATGTTTGCTACAATAGCAACCCTATTTTCTGCACACGTTATGTAACATTTTGTAGCATGGAATAAAGGATTGTAGCTACCGCGTTCCTCATGCACTGTTTAGGCTCATGTTCAACGTACAGTATGTCATATTCTTCAGGTAAGCCTCACAGCCAGTCACAAGTGGTCAAGTCCTGATGCGTGACATTTACTCCTGGGATGTGTGACCATTTTCATCCTGAAGGAACCAAATAGAGCGTGAGTAGTTTTTTAGGTAACGGAAGTAAATTTAAATCTAAAAGAAATATTCTCTGAAGAAATCCAAAAGTGTTGTTTCCAGTTGTTCGTTTTCGGGAAAAATAAACTACACGTACACGAGCCTTATCAAAGATTTCCGGCAACCAAATTGTCTATGGTTAGCCTTTGGATTTTATGTTTATTCAGAGGCCGTGATTAAAAATTATAACCCCACTTTTGTTTTTCGACTTTGACAACTATTCCGAGATAAACCACTCTTTTGGGTTCATGTAGCAAACCCCTAAACGGATATCCACCGAAAACTGAATATCAAAAATCTTGACAAAAATCAATAATTTCTTCATATACTAACGTTTTGTTGTGTTACAGTAAACCTTAACTGTGTATTTAATACAAAAATACAATTGAGTGGTCTTGTATAA